>JASTWK010001247.1:0-42344 GCA_030770225.1 Temnothorax unifasciatus
TTTGCGATGCTGAGTGTTTCTAATTTTTAAATTGTCGAGGCAGTGCTTCGTAAATCTTTGTATTGCTGCAGAGATTTCTGTAAGGTCATAGGTCGCGGCCTTCTCGTTGTCCTTCACTGATAGGCAGGGCCTATATGATAGTGTTTTTTGTATTTTAGCAGCCTTTGCTTTACCTAAAAGAAAGAGGAGTTAAATTTGGGATTTCATTTCGTTCAAAAAGTTTTTGTGATCCCGAGTCTAACGGTCTCCGTTAGTGTTGACGAAGTATGCTATGTTATCTTGCGTAGAAATAGTAAGTCGCGAGTTTCTACCATATTACTTTTGAATATTTGAATATTGGTTATGATAGGTTTTATCTGTGATGTATTTTGATCTCTGTTTTTGTCTGATTCATTTAATTCATTTTCTTCGTCATCTCTTTCGTCGTCCTCGGTGTCGCTTTCTTATCCGGAGGATCGTTTCTTTATTTATCTCTCTTCGATTTCATCTCCTAGATCCTGTGATCTTTCTTGCTGATCATGCATATTTCTCGCTGTCTGACTTCGAGTTTGTATTTTATTATAATAATTAGGAGGATCGTGGATTAATGCCTTTTCTCAATTTTCAATTCCGGCGGCTCACGCAGTTCTTCCTGCGTAAAAGGTATAGAATCTTTATTTTCATCAGTGAGTCATCGTTAGGTGGTAAATCTTCTATTTTTTCGTCAATCCGAGAGGTACAGGTCGAAATCTCGTCCTCTTCGTCCTCGTCAGATTCTTCTAGCATTTTAGAAATTATCTCTGCATCTTTCGGGTCATTGGGATTTAAGAGTTTTTTATTAATTATTTTGCAATCTGCTTCTTCAAAGTTACCGGGTTTCTTGATAATGCATCGGCATTTACGTTGGTCTTGTCCTGCCTATATACTACGTCATATTCATTATCTGCTAATTTTAATCTCCAACGGAGAATTCTCATATTTGAATCTTGTGCGTTTTAAACCAGAGCAAGGGTTTATGATCTGTAACTAGAGTGAATTTTCGTCCGTATAGGTATGGTCGAAAATGTTTAACACAATATATTATTGCTAAGGCTTCTTTTTCGTATGTGTCATATTTTATTTCGTTTGTCAGTTAAAGTTCGTGACGCGTATGCTATGGTCGATCTTTATTTATTTCTCCCTGCGACACTATTCCTCCTACGGCAGTTCCAGAAGCGTCGGTAGTTAAAATAAAGGGTTTTTGAAAAGTCAGGATATTGTAAGACTGGTTCCTGACATAATTTTTGTTTTAATATTTTGAAAGATTCTTCTTGAACAGATGTCCAATTAAAGGCGTATCATTTTTCAATAGGTTTGTTAAAGGTTTAGCTAATTTTGAAAAATTTGGTATGAATCTTCTGTAGTATCCTGCTAATCCCAGAAATTGTTTAATATTTTTCGGTGTTTTTGGCCTAGGAAATTGTCTCACGGCCTCTAATTTTTTTGGATCGGGTTTTAATTCCGTCGCGACTTATTATGTGTCCTAAGTATGTTACTTCAGTTTTTAAGAACTCGCATTTATCGGGCTGTAATTTCAGGGTTAGCTTGGCGGAGTCGTTCCATTACTAAATTAAATCTTTTTTCATGTTCTTTTAAGGTAGCGGCAGAAATAATAATATCATCCATGTAAATAAACACACCTTCTATCCCTGCCAATATTAAATCCCATTAATCGTTGGAAAGTAGCGGGAGCATTCTTTAACCCGAAAGGCATTCTTACAAATTCGTAATGGCCGTTAGGGGTCGTAAAACGCAGTTTTATGGCTATCCGCAGGGTCCATTTCTATTTGGTGGAACCCAGAGGCGAGATCACATACTGTGAAATATTTTGCATTTCCTAATTGATCGATGATTTCAACAATATTTGGTAATGGATAGGCATCGCCCTCAGTTTTTTCGTTCACACCTCGGAAATCTAATACTACTCTCCAACGTTTGTTTCCCTGAGAGTCCTCCTTTTTCGATACTATCCAAATGGGTGTATTGTAAGGTGAATGAGAAGGTTTTATGATTCCTGTTTCGAGCAGTTCCTTTACCTGCCTATTTATTTCTTCCTTGTGGACTTGTGGAAATCTGTATTGTCGAGTGTTTATAGGTCGATCATCTTTCGTCGGTATTTGATGTTGCAACAACGTGAGTTGCAGTTAACTTTTCTCCGGGAAGATGGAAATCGATCTTGACTATTACTTATAAGTTTCATAACGCTTTTTCTTTCTTCATAATTTAAGTGTTTCTAGTCGTAATAATTTCGTAATCTCTGTGAGCCTATCTTTCTTAAGTTCTCCGGATGATACAAAACATTCGCGTAAAATAACACCGTTAGTGGAAGATTCGGGCGTTGATTGGTGTTGTTTCGGTTTACGTTGATTTCTAAAATTTTCCATTATCTCCTGGAATCGAATTTGTGCACTTGCCAAAGTTTTTGAAGACGGTTTACTTTTTCTGTTAGCTTCATAAATTTTTTCCATATTAGGATTATATGATTTTACTCTTCTCATAAGTTCTCTAATAGTAACGTGAGAAGTATTTTTATTAACATCTGCACTTTTTATGGGCATTCCAACCCTTGGAAATATTATTTTTTCCTCATGATTTAAGGAGCTCTCATTTTTCGGCTCTCTTAAACAAAAGTCTGTCGTATTACGTAGTGAGGTTTGGTTACTTCCCTCCTCGTAATCGACCGGAGTAGAATATACTAGAGGAGTCTGGAAACTTGCCTCTGCAATTCTAGGATTGTTTAAATCTTCTGGAGAGGTTTGGTAACTTCCCCCTCCAGAGATTTTGGAATTATTTAGTATTTCAGGAGAGGTTTGGTAACTTCCCCTCCAGGATTCTTGGAATTATTCAATATTTCAAGAGGGGTTTGGTAACTTTCCCCTCCAGGATTCTTGGAATTCAATAATTCAGGAGAGGTTTGGTAACTTCCCTCTCCAGGATTTTTGGAATCTAGCGTTTCGGGGGAGATTTGGAAACCTTCCTCCTGAATATCTAGATTAAGAGTTTCACTTGATTTTTTATTTCCTTTTATATTTTCATTTTATTTATAATCCCGTCTTCATTATTCAAACTTGCACAATTATTTTTATTATTGATGTCATCTTTTGTTTCTTTTTCATTTGTTCCGTCAATTGTTTTACATTGAATTTGGTTTTCTGAAAATCGAGGATTAATTTGCGTAATTCCCTCTTGGTTGTTTTGCGCTTCTATATCCGAATCGTGTTCGTCGAATAATTCATTTAATGGTTTAAGGCGCAGGGTTGGTACTTGAACTTCTACTTCTTCATCTAGCGTACTTATAATGTTTAAATATGCTTTTCCTGCAATATTTTCTACTATAGAGTCTCCCAGATAAATTCCGTGAGATATCTTCAACCTTGGTATATATCCTATT
The DNA here is from genome assembly GCA_030770225.1 of Temnothorax unifasciatus. Classification (NCBI taxonomy): domain Eukaryota; kingdom Metazoa; phylum Arthropoda; class Insecta; order Hymenoptera; family Formicidae; genus Temnothorax; species Temnothorax unifasciatus. The sequence goes on from JASTWK010001247.1 coordinate 3,410, forward strand.
TTTATCTCTGGATTTTCTGTTCTCACATAAAACAAGGTTTCCGAGCGTGGATATGCTATAATGGTTTCTGGTGAAAAGAAAGGCACGTTAAATCCTGATACATTCAAACATCCTTTCGCGTAGTCTATCATCGAGGAAGTTTGTTCAAAGAAATCGTTACCTAATATACCGGCTTGTGGAATCGGCAAATCGTTTGTTACTACGTGAAAAGTTACTTGTTCTCCGAAAAGAGGTAAGGTGACTTCTCCGAGGGTGTAAACGGGGTATTCGTTTATGCCGCTCAATTGTAAAATTTTTGTGTAATTAACTTTTTTGTCACTAGGTAAAAATTTTTCTTTAATTAGATTCGGACCGGAACCGCTATCTAACATAAGAGTGACTTGAGAGGCCGGTTCACTAAACCTTATCTGGATGGTTGGCACGCGACGGTTTTTGTCGAGGTTTACCGTCACCGGTCGTATTGCTGAAGCGTTGTTATCTATTGGGTTTGAGATGTTGATGGGCGTGAGATCCGCTCTGACCCCTGTTGCACACCCGACTTCGAGGGGCCGTTGGAGTTTCCCTGATTATTTACTTGCCTGCGATTATTGCTCGCAATGCGTAATTCACAATTTTCAAGGAGATGCCCTTCTCCCTTGCAATAACGACAGAATAATGAGTTTTTGGTTGTTACGTTTGATTCTATTTTAGCTCGGCAATTTTTGGCAATGTGTCCAAAATTATTGCAAATTTGACAAACAATTTTCGGTTTATTTTCTGCGTTACGTTGTTCGTTTTGTTTCTTCCAGCAATTATTAGCTGAGTGCCCCGGTTTATCGCACCATTGACAAATTATCGAAACTTTATTTTGATTGCTAATATTTTGATTGTTATTTGTTCTACATGTTTTAGCGTCGTGCCCAGATTTAGAGCACAATTGACAGGTAAGAGGATTTTCTTGGACTATGTTAACGGGGCGTCGAACTTGAGGATCGCGGAGGCGACATTTGTCGGCGCTATGTCCACGTTTTTTGCAAATCTGACATATTAAAATCTCAGTTCCCAACCCGGTTTTATTATGTAACTGTTGGGGAGGTTGAGTCAGTTTTCTGCAATTAGAGGCTATGTGTCCTTCTTTAAAACAGATCTGACATGTTTCGTGAGATCGGGTAACAATTGATGGTTTAGGTGCACTACTCGGTCCCTGTCGTAAATCCGTCATCTCGCGTAGCTCTCTCTCTATCCGTAACGCGTCGGCCACAGTGGCTTGGACGTCTAGATTTCTCATTACTCTTTGCTCTATTTCCGGCTTTAATCCTCTAATAAAGCATTTGCACATATCTCTTTCTAAAGATGTTTTAATATTCTGTCCTGGAAGGGCATTTCCTGAATTTTTATGGGCTTCCAATATCTGTTTTCCTAATAGTTTGACCCGATTCGCGTAAGTTACTACATCTTCCTCGTTTTTTTGATAAATGCAACCTAACTCTCCTTGTAACTGATAAACGTTTTTAGCAGCGCCATAGACTTGTTCTAAATATTTTGTTAACGAAGCTACTGTGTCAAAGTCTTGATCTTGTATGGTACGGCGAGCTTCGCCTACAATTCGAGTTCTAATTATTTTAGTGAATTGTGATTCTGCCTCATCGGGCAGCATGGCTTTCGCTTCTTCACATCCCTCGATGAAATATGTTAACGGAATATTTTTTCCGTCAAAGAAGGGAACGGCCTCTACCGCGTATTTTAATGTCGCGAAAGGGTTAGCGTGCGCCATTGTTCCCGCAATGCTTATAAAAGAATTATACTTATCTTGCCGTGCAGGTAATATTGTTTTATTCGAGGGATCGTCGGAAACGGGACACTGATCTTGCAGTGCAGGTAGTATTGTTTTATCCCAGGAATCGTCAGAAACGCGAAGGGTGAAATCGGACGCGTCGGTTATATTTGATTTGTCCTCCGCAGTCTCGCCAATAGTGAAAAGTTGTCTAGGTGCTGATTTAATGTTAGGAAAAGGAGTGGATGTATATGGTGTAGTGTTACTGATTTTAATTTTGCCTTGGTTTTCAAGGGCTTGTTTATACTGTTCGTCAACCTCAGCTTTATCAGAATTAGACCTCGTATTCATCACCACTCTCGAAAAATCGCACTTTTCATCCCGGACGAGCCCCCAAAATTTAAAGGTCTGTTACGTCAAAACCCGGGAGTTTTAGGTACATATGATTCGATGGATAGCGAAGGAAAGGCTATCCTAGGGAGGGGGTTATGGAAGACGTAACGCGATCTTATGTTATCTCGGGTTCACGCTAGAAGGACGCGTGCCTCGAGTCGAATGCACTTTTTAGGGAAACTTCAGTCGTGGGTCAACGTCCAGAAGGGACGCTATTACGCCTACTGAGAGTTTCGTGCATCCGCGGTCCTGATTTTCGGTCAAGGATACAATATCCCTATTACCGGGGATCGGACCTTGTGCGATTTCAAGGGGGTAGTGAGGGGTGAGGTCTTATTTATAAGAAATAAACATTGAATTAAATTCTAAGTAATTACAACATTTATTACAAAAGGAAAGAATAAAATTTTATTACAATTTAAAAATTATATATAAAATACGTGGGAGTGTGGTGTGTGGGTGTAGAGTGACATTTGTTTAGGTATGAGTGTTACATAGATTCAAAGGAATTTCTAAAAAGATCTGTTTCGCCGTTAAAATACATTTGGTGAGTAAACTGATATTAGATTGTGGAGAATAAGGACGGTCTGTTTATGCGCGAATACATAGGAGTAAAATAAAATATAATTACGACCTAAGTGCTTATATAATTTTAATCTAAAGAAATCGCTTCGTAGACGATTTCTACGCTAGAAGTAGAGAGAGCGGGGGAGGGAGATCGAAGATCGAGAATCTCGATCGTTGATCTGGAATCAGCGGGAGAGGACGGGCGGTAATGAAGGTCATCGGGATATTCATACGGGAGGGGAGAATAACAGTCGAAAAAGGGATTCGGAGAGGGATCCTCGAATTCCGCGGAGGAGACCGGGGAATAAGAGGGCTCTAGGAGAGGAGATGAATCAGGGGTATCGGGGAGTATCCGATACGGGAGGGAACAACGAACTGGTGAGGGAGACGGGGGAGGAGGAGAACCGGGGATAGGGTGGTCAGTATCCGGAGACCGTTCACGTTTTAAGAACGAAGCTAGGAGCTGTCGCTCCACTATGCGGGCGCGGCGGTTCCGAATTATCCGATTGCGGATAATTATTCCCACAGACTTGCGGCGGTGAAATTGCGACTTCACTAAAATTATGTTCGAATTTGAGAATGGGGGAAGTTTTAAGACGAATTTATATATGTTTGTATATATGTGTGTTCTGATATATGATATACACACACATATATATATATATATATATTGTAATGTATATTGATAACCGAGCGGTAATCTCGGACTCACTGTTGAAGATTGGGGAATCTCTGCGATGATTCGTTCCGGCGGCTTCTTCGGAACGTGAGACGAACAGCAGCGGTAGCAGTTAGTGGGTTCGTCTGGACCCTCGGTTACTGCGGTGTGTTCTTGACGCGCACAGAATTGACTCGCGACGCGACAGAATTTTGGTTTCGCTTAGCGAAAAGTACGGCTGGCTGATAAGTACGGCTGGTAAAAATCGCTTCAAAATAAAACGTGTGACGGACTGGATCAGAAGTGACTCCAAGTGCGCAAAGTCGCGATTTTTATACAAAATTAAAGAGGCGGGATTATATTTTAATCTAATTTGATTGGTGGAGCTCTCTTCTGATCGTGACGTAGGTTTCGATTTTCCGCCTATCCCCTGGTGAGTTTCCCCAAAAATCGTCATTGTCTATGAGCAATTTCTATTTAGCGGCTATTCATTGGCGAGTACGCTATCATCTTGCCCTTTGACAGTCCCTTCCAGAGCCTTAATTTTATCAATCGCCGCGAGGCGAGGGTCTTAGGTCAAATCCGTGTTTCGCGGAAAAGCGTGAGATTAATCCGCCCGTGACCCGAGAGGTCACCTAGATTCTTATGGCGTTTTCAATTTATTACGCCCTATGCCACGAAATTTCGAGATAATTGAAATTTCGTGCTTCATTTCGTGGAATTAGATGGAGAATGCGACAAACAAGTCTATAAATTGCCTATTTTATTAGGCTCGATTCTTCTGGAAGGTTTCGTCATTTACTATTTAATGAGCGATGACAGTTGGAGTGCATCCGCTTCGTCAATTGATAACCGCTATTTTATGGTTTCCGTCTGTTTCGTGTGGTGAAATGTGTGATTCCACGAAAGAAAGAAATCGTGGAGTCAACAGGACGTGACTGATGATTGTTTTCAATTTTTGAGGATTATATTCCGCCCAACTGTTCAATTCTCTGCTTTTTAAATACTGAAAATTGTTGTATCTCATTAAAATAAGTTTCTATATGTAAAACAACAATAAACAAAAATATTATATGATATTGACAAACCTGAAAAACATTTGTGTGATTTGGATCATCATTCTCCTTATCATCATCTAGTAGATTTATTACAGTTGATGTTGTTCCTACATCATTCGATTTGGGTGTTGGTTTGTCAGAATCGAACGGATTGATCAATCCTTCGATGGATGGCCCAATTATTTCGTAAATCGGCCACAACATCAGTCACAATATTTGAGGATCCACTACCTAACAAATATATATGATAAAACTAAATTCTTGCTCGTAATCAAAAGCGCCTAATTAATTGAATGTTAATTAAATTACCTATGAGATATGTTTCTTTTTTATTTTTTGCATACAACTTTTTGGCGTCCTTCTTAGCATTGATCCAGAAGTTTTTTATGTTTCCTAATTCGCGAGAGCGACAATTGCTTTGCTGATTATACTCTTCTAATATCTTGAGCCAAGCCTCTTCTTTGTCTCTAACACTCACAGCATCAGTCCGCTTATTTTCTATTATCAATTTGTATTTTTTTTATTAATGATACAAGTATCAGTTTTTCATCTTGAGAAAAATTTGGTGCTCGTATTCGGGTTGTTTTGATATCCATTTTCGTTATACAATGAGATATCGTAATGAGAACAAAGCTGAAAATTAATTATTTCAGTGTTCAATATATATATGTGTATTAGAGTGATTCAAAAAAACCTTCTTTTTTTATTTTTCGCGACGCACCCCAAAATATCAAAGTTTACTTAAAAAAAAATTTTTCCTCAAAAATTGAGCAAAATCGAACAAGTTTTAGAGGTCGCTACCAGCGATTTTCAATATTTTCGATTAAAAAATCGGTTTTTTTTCAAATGTTCAAAATTGCATAACTTTTGAGTTTTAATGATAGAGGCATGAAATTTTCAGGGAAGCTTCGTCAATTCATGTAGTTTATAAATATCAAGTTAGAAAATTTATTTTCAAAAACAATTTTTTTATGTTTTTTTTGTTTATAATAAAAAAAGAAATGGGCACAGTAACAACTGTGCCGCAAGCAACACGTAGAACTACGTCAACTATCAATAATGATGAATTCAACGCTACAGCCCTGAAGATGATATTTATTCCGCCAAATGGATCGTCAAAGTTACCCGTAATATCGCCCGTCTTAATTTTAATATAAAACACAATATATAATTAGATCTCTTCCATTAAATTCAGATACACAAGCTCAAGATTCCAGCAAGTCAACAAGCATATTCATGTGCTCTATGCGGTGTGTGTGTGTGTTTTTTTTTTCTCCGAGGGCAGGTGGAAATCTTCATAAGACACCGGCAGTCCGTACTACCTGGTAGTGTGGAGATTCTTACCCACTAAAACCACCTCCCTGTGGTTCATCAAACTCTCCCCACGGGACCACTTTACAGCATTACTTCATGGGGAGATAATGGCTTATGCCTTTCCTCTTTTTCCGTTTTGACCTACATCCCCCTTTCCCAATTGGGTTTAGGGGTTCGATCAATCTTTTCATTTGTCAATATCAGGATTCTCTTCTCTCCCGATCCAGGCGTCGCAGCTCCTTTAGTACTTTCGCTACAAAGTTACCGACTGCATCCCACCTTTCTTTCTTCGACATCATGAACCGCGTGATGTTCTCGGGCTCCAGTCGTTCTCCCATCATCGTATCCAATCGGGCTCGATCTTCAAGGAAGCGAGGACAGTGGAAGAACACATGTTCCGCATCCTCGGGCACACTACAGACGGGACAGTTTGGGTCGTCAGCAATCTTGAACCGGTGGAAATATGCCTGAAAGCACCCGTGTCCGGTCAGCATCTGGGTGAGATAGAAATCCAACTCTCCATGCTGTCTGCTATTCCACGTATGGATGTGGGGGATAAGCCGATGGGTCCAACGGCCAGCACTTTCCTCCCCCCATCTCCGTTTCCACTCCTCCCGAGTTTTGTCTTCCTCGGCATTTCGTCGTTCCTTATCCTTCGTATGTCCATACAGCCTCCGCCGTTCGTCAGCCAGGAGATCGACCGGAGTCATTCCTGTGATAACGCATATTGCGTCATTCGATACCGTGCGGTATACGCTAGCAATCCGCAGGGCACTCAATCGTTGAATCGACTCCAATTTCCTTCTGTATGCCTTGACCTTCATAGCTTCTGCCCAAATGGGCGCTCCATATAGCATAACAGACGTGACGATTGTCGCCAACAGAAGCCTCCTGCTATTTTTTGGTCCTCCGATATTTGGCATTATCCGCGTAAGTGCGGTGTTGACATTCGCGGCTTTACCGCTGACATAGTCAATGTGGTCTTTGAACGTCAATTTAGCATCGATCTTTACTCCTAGGTATCTAATGGACGGTTGGGACTCGATCTCATGGTCACCGACCATGAGGGTGATAGTTTCCCTCTTCTTTCTTCCAGTGATAAGAACTGATTCCGTCTTATGGTCAGCCAGCTGCAGGCCAATTGATGCCAGACACTTCCGGATGATCGCGACAGCCTTATTCCCTTTTCGTTCCACTTCCTCAAGAAATTTTCCAACAATCACTACCGCTATATCATCAGCGAATCCAACTATTTTCACTCCTTCTGGGGTTTTGAGCCGAAGTACCACATCATACATAATGTTCCACAGTAGGGGGCCAAGGACTGATCCTTGCGGGACCCCCCCTGTAATAGTGTAATCCTTAGGACCGTCGTCTGTGTCATACCTCAGAACTCTGGCGCTCAGATAACTAGCCAGTATGCGCCTCAAATACACCGGGATCCCCAGATCTCGCAGTCTGTCCTCAATACAGTCCCAGCGAGCGGAGTTAAACGCGTTCTTGACGTCCAAGGTGACGATAGCACAATACTTCTTGGACCCTCTTTTCCATCTCTTGCCGTATATCGCCTGTCGCGCCGTGTCAACAACGACTTTGATGGCATCCACTGTCGAGTGTGCTTTCCTGAAGCCATGTTGATGTTCCGCCAGGCCATCGACTTCGTCCACCGCTCTCTCCAATCTATTGTAGATGACACGCTCTAGTATCTTACCGGCTGTGTCAAGCATGCACAGCGGTCGATAAGCTGAAGGCTCCAACGGCGGTTTTTTTCCCTTGGGAAGCAAAACCAATCTCTGCCTTTTCCAGCATTCTGGGAACTTCCCTTCGGCGAGACAGGCATTATACATGTCCACGAAGATATCCGGTTTTGCTTGAATCGCTGCTTTCAGGGCAGTGTTTGGAATACCGTCCGGCCCTGGGGCCTTGCTGTTTCCAATCTTGTTGCATGCTATCAGCAACTCTTCCACTGTTATCGGCGGTATGATCTCTCCTTCCGGAATCATCATTGCCTCAGCTGTTGCAGCCCTTTGTTGTTGCGGGAACAGTCCGGTGACAATCCTGTGCATCAGTTTGGGGCAAGTAGGAGTCTGCGTGGAGAAACTTTTTAGCTTCTTCATGACTATCTTGTACGCTCTTCCCCACAGATCCCGGTTCACTTCACTACATAACTCTAGCCAGCATTTTCTTTTTTTGGCTTTTATTGCCGCTCTAAGCTTGTGGCGAGCCTCCTTGAATTGCTCCTCCAGCTCGTCATAGGTGCTTATTCCCCTGGCTCGCTGGCACCGCCGCCTCGCTCGAAGACAGTTCCCGCGCAGCCGGGCAATTTCCTCATCCCACCAGTATACTGGTGGTCGTTGGTTAGATGTTGTCCTCCTGGGCATGGAGATGTCACAAGCTTCAGTCACCAAACTCAGGATGTGCTCAGCTTTGGCTTCTGCGTTACCATCCAATATGGTCATGTCGTCCATGGCACCAAGAAACGCTTCCCGATCAAAGGCGCTCGCTTTCCAGCCGGTTGTGATGGGTTTCATCCTAGGCTTCGTCCCTGGTTCATTGGGTATCTCCAGTAGGATAGCTTGGTGATCGCTACCAGTGTAGTGTTCGCTCACCTCCCATCTGAAGCCTGTTTTTCCAAGGCGGCTACTCACGTACGTCAGATCGACGATAGACCCCGTGCCCGCTCTCCGAAATGTCAGCGACTTCCCGCTATTAAGGAGGACAATGTCCAGCTGCGAGAAGGCCTCTAATAACGCAGATCCTCGGTTGTTAGTCTCGGGGGAGCCCCATTCAGTTGCCCAGGCATTGAAGTCGCCAGCTATCACCACCGGGCTCCGATCCTTAGCGTCGTTAACAAGTCTGTCTAAGAAGTTCTTGAAATCTTCTAGGGGCTCATTCGGTGGGGCATAACAGCTGTAGTAGTATGTTCCCGCTATTTTTGCCCACACAAACACTGATTCCAGTCTGGTCATCCTTTCCTGCATAGTCAGTCGGCCACAGTTCCAGATTGCTGCTCTAGCAGATCTGTCATGCACCCATGACTGATCATCCGGTTTCCCATACTGTTCCGAGAGGATGGCCACGTCAACCTTGTGTTCTCTGATAGACTGCGCTAGCAACTCCTGCGCTACTTCACAGTGAGGTTGAGTTGTAATATCTTCATTGCTTTCCAACCATCGCCTTGTACGCCCTTTGAAAGACCGGGCACTTACCACCTCCAGCTGCGTGCTGGCTGTTGCAGCTGTCTTCAGCCCTGCACAGCACACAGTTAGCCTGTTTGGTGCATTCCCTGGCTTTGTGGCCATCATCCCCACAGTTGATGCAACTTTTGGATCTGTCCGTCGGACTTTTACAATCCCGTGACAAGTGCCCATATTGCCAGCATTTAAAGCACTTTGTGAGCTTCATCCTTTCTCTGATGCGGCACATCACCCACCCGATACGGATCACCCTAAGTGCTATGACTTTTTGGGCCAATTGCACCGGCAGGCTCACTGCGGCAGTTTGGGTGCCGCCATATGCCCGCCTCAGCGACTTGACGGAGTTGATATCTATCATTTCTTGCGCTCCTTCGAATCTCTGAGTCAGTGCATCGAAGACATCCTTTTTGGTAACGGTTTCATCTAGGTCTCTGATATCCACCTCGACCCTCCGAGTGCGGGCTAGGACTGCCGCATCCTCTCCTAGTACAGTCGTTATTGCAGACTGTAAGTCAGCTGTTTTCTCAGTGGTCTTGTCCAGTTCCAACAGCAGGTCGCCATTCACCGTTCTCCGGATTTTGACGACTGTCTTGCCCAGCTCCTTGAGCGAGGGTTCATTTTTCACTTTGCTCAGTATCTGAGCATAGGTTGTAGCCTCACCTCTCTTCTGTATGATGAGAGCATCTGGGAGCGCCGGCCTTTTTCTAAGTTTCGGGGGCTTTCTCTTTCTCTTCCCTTTCTTTTCCCTTCTGGCTCGTACCACCTGGAAGCCCAAGTCATCTCCAGATTCGGGTGGTTTTGTCCCGTTTTCCTTGGGCTGTATCCGTAGCGTCATCTCGTTAGATCCGTTGCCTTTCTTTTCCTTCTTCTTTTTCCGCTCGCTTGATGGCGGTGTATCCCTCCCCCTCTTTAGGGTCCTTGGGGTTCCTTCATCCCGGAGTTGTTTATTATCGGTTTTTCCCGTCTGTCTGAGCGAAGGGGTCGTTTGCGTGGTCGAAGGTTTGATCTCTTTCCCTTCCGCTTTACGACTATTCTCCTTGCAAGTCAGGTCATAGGCGTTGCTAATAGCATGAACTAGTCTTCGAATTTCTCCATGTACATTGTTTTTACCCTTGATGTACTTTAGTAGCTCACCTATCTTCTCGCCAAGCCTGTTGAAAGCTCTCTTTTCACGTCCACTTGATGCATTTTGGACTGCAGAAGCCAAGTGATCCACCTCTACGGTTCTGGTTTTTAACTCGTGCGAGTGATCCCCCCCAGAATCCACGGGACCGGCGCTGGCCACCAAGGCTTCCACTCGGTCGGAACCAGCGGTGAGATTGCTCTCTAGAAAAGAGGTGCTCACCTGGGGTAATTTGTTTTTATCGCACCCTGCCATGTTCGATTTATTTTCGGGGTTTCTTCCCCTAGCTGATTTTGGTCCGCCCTGGGTATTTTATTTCCCCAGCACCCTCCATTTCTGGCGAGCTCCCCCCTATCCGCCACCTGGGGAGGCGCCCAGTTGGGGATCAGCAACCCCGCTGGGCTATGCGGTGTGTGTGTGGTGTGTGTGGTGTGTGTGTGTGTGTGTGGTATGTGTGTGGTCTGTGTGTGTGTGTGTGTGGGGTGTGTGTGTGTGTGGTGAGTGTGTGTGATGTCTGTGTTGTGTGTGTGTGTGTGGTGTGTGTATGTGTGTTGTGTGTGTGGTGTGTGTGTGTGTGTGTGTGGTGTGTGGTGTGTGTGGTATGTGTGGTGTATTTGTGTGTGTGTGTGTGTGTGTGGAGTGTGTGTGTGTGTGGTGTGTGGTGTGTGTGTTGTGTGTGGTGTGTGTAGTGTGTGTGTGGGGTGTGTGTGTGGTGTGTTGTGGTGTGTGTGTGTGGTGTGTGTGTGTGTGTGGTGTATGTGTGCGGTGTGTATGTGGTGTGTGTGGTGTGTGTGTGTGGTGTGGTATGTGTGTGTGGTGTATGTGTGTGGTGTGTGTGGTGTATTTGTGTGTGTGTGTGTTGAGTGTGTATGTTGTGTGTGTGTGTGTTGTGTGTGTGTGGTGTGGTGTGTGTGTGTGTGGTGTATGTGTGTGGTGTGTATGTGATGTGTGTGTGGTATGTGTTTGTGTGGTGTATGTGAGGTGTGTGTGTTTGTGTGTGGTGTGTGTGTGGTGTGTGTGTGTGTGGTATGTGTGTGGTCTGTGTGTGTAGTGTGTGTGTGTGGTGTGTATGTGTGGTGTGTGTGTGGTTTGTGTGTGTGTTGTGTATGTGGTGTATGTGTGTGTGGTGTGTGTGGTGTGTTCTGTGTATGGTGTGTGTGTGTGTGGTGTGTGTATGTGTGTGGTGTGTATGTTGTGTGTGTGGGGTGTGTGTGTGTGTGTGGTGAGTGTGTGTGATGTCTGTGTTGTGTGTGTGTGGTGTGTGTATGTGTAGTGTGTGGTGTGTGTGTGTGGTGTGTGTGTGTGTGGTGTGTGTGGTGTGTGTGGTGTGTGTGTGGGGTGTGTGTGTGGTGTGTTGTGGTGTGTGTATGTGGTGTGTGTGTTGTGTGTGTGTGGTGGTGTGTGTGTGTGTGTGGTGTATGTGTGTGGTGTGTATGTGGTGTGTGTGTGGTGTGTGTGTGGTGTGGTGTGGTGTGGTGTGTGTGGTGTGTGTGTGGTGTGTGTGTGATGTGTGTGTGGTGTGTGATGTCTGTGTGGTGTGTGTATGTGTGCTGTGTGTGGTGTGTGTGTGTGGTGTGTGTATGTGGTGTGTGTGGTGTATTTGTGTGTGTGTGTGTGTGTGGAGTGTGTGTGTGGTGTGTGTGGTGTGTGTGTGGTGCGTGTGTGGTGTGTGTGTGTGGGGGGTGTGTGGGGTGTGTGTGGGGTGTGTGTGGTGTGTGTGGTGTGTGTGTGTGTGTGTGTGGTGTATGTGGTGTATGTGTGTGTGGTGTATGTGTGGTGTGTGTGGTGGTTTTCGTTGCATCGACAAAAAATTTAGTTAAACTTTCTAACGCTGCTGTATCGAAGAGGTAAGAAATAAAGGGTTCCGACTTGTCTTATCATAAATGGGACTTCTTAAGCTTTAAAATGAGATATTATAACATTATTCTACGATTATTAGTTTCGAAGATACAAACGTTCAAAATGTGACATAATTTCGTTGCATTTGTTGCAGGCTGTGCCCCCCCTTATACTCCCCCCCCCCCTCTTTACTATCGACAAAGACGTAGTTCTACGTCAAAAATAATTGTCTATAACAAATAGGCGCCAGCGATCTGGGACATGGTTTTGACTTTAAATTACATCTAGGTAATCCAAAAATACATTTCAATAATCAAATGCTTGAACATCCTCCCCAGGGAGGAGAGTGGTTACTTTCGGGGCGATTTATGCACACAATATTTTTCACAATATCTTTATCACAATATACTATTTTTTTGTCAATTGGGAAAATTATTGTGTTTGCATACATATCAACTTTACAAGTAAGTACACATCTTACATATTATTTTTGCAATATAACACGTGTGTTATATTGCATTTATATTGTTGAGTAGGAAATTACAACTAGCCTGTACGTTACATGTTGCATTGTGTTTGCTGGGATTTTTCCATTGTAAATAGTTACATTCCACATTTACAATGAGTCTAAGCAATTAGAATGACATAACTATATATTGCAGCATTTACATACTTATTAATTATAGGTTTATTTTTTGTGTTGTTTCTTTTGTTGTTCTTTGTTTCGTTTTTTTCTGTCGTTTTACAAGGAAATCTTTCTCAAATATAAATATTCTTTATTGTTTACACACTCAGTGTATAAACTTATGTTGTTCTTTGTTTCGTTTTTTCCTGTCGTTTTGCAAGAAAATATTTCTCAAATATAAATATTCTTCATTGTTTATACACTGAATGTGACAAGAAAAAACGAAACAAAGAACAACAAAAGAACATAAAAAATAGACCTATAATTAATAAGTATGTAAATGCTGCAGTATATAGCTATGGCATTCATTGTCTAATTGCTAAGACTCATTGTAAATGTGGAATGTAACTATTTAAGTAGGAGAGGAATATAGCCTATGGCGCTCAGGTATCTCCGAGGGGAAGCGGGGCGGGCCTCGCGCACGCTAGGGGAACGCCATAAGAGATGGGCGAGGGGTTCGAGGGGAAGGGTATAGGTTCATCGGAGGGGGGAGTTGCGGGGGGAAAATTCCCCACGCGATTTACTAGTAACTGGACAAAATCTTATCTCTGACCAATCAGAAACGAGTACAAAGACTCGAGGTTGTCCAATCAGATGCAAGTATATTTTTACCGCATATTTTGCGGTAACCTCAAAGATGTAAATTCCCTAGGCGGGCGCCACAGTGTTGCCACCGGGGTGGGGGAATCGTCGTTCCCGGGCGCTCCGAGGGGACGCTCGGATCGGCGTTTTCGACCGCGTTATCGGCGGAAATCCGCCCCGATTTGCGATTAAATTTTTATCGCGCCCGTTTGAACTCGTTCAAACTCGTTCGAACTTGTTCAAGGTCGCACTTATCGACGCCTCCGCATGGTGGTGTGGGTAAGCGCGCGAAAACGCGTTTGAACGTGTTCAAGGTCTTTTTTTCGCGGGTCGCGATAACCGTTCTTCGGTCTTGTTCGTCTCGGTTCGAAAGTTGTTTCGATCCTTCTCTACGTATCGTAGATGTCGCGGTGATTGTGGAGTAAGCGGAGTCGGAGGATCTAGGGAGCGCAGGATCGTATCGAGATAGGTACGGATCTGGAAAAAGAGAAAAGAAAGAGAGAACACATGTATGAGATATCCGCGTAAGAGCGGTAGTTTTTATTTTTGAAAAATAAAATATATTTACATACGTCGATACGCGTTTACATTTTTGCGTGTACGAATATATAGGTGTAAACATGCGTCGCGACATTCAGGATTTGAAACAAAGTGCGGTAATCTCACAGTCGACGATCTTGTTAGGATCGAAAAATTTGCTTTTCAGTATCGCAGTCTTAGCCGAAGTTTCCGTCTTAACTGCGTTGGCAGCTATCTCCTGATAGCGCGAACACTTCGCGTCGATTTCCTCGGTTATCGCGCTTAGCGCTGAGACGATGCGATCGACGCAAAATTGGAAATCATACAGCGTGAGCAGGGTGGGGAGCGACATTACTAGACGTGCCGCGTTGGGTAGCTCCATACGCAAGATCGACAGATCTTGTTGATACGCAGATCGATGTTGTTGAGCAATCCGAATCGCAGCGTAAGGTCTCCGATCGATATCAGTGAGGGAGGACGGGATCCTTCAACGAGGGTGGATCGCAGATACCGTTCAGATCGATCGACTAAACGTAACGCTTGTACGAGATGTACATTCGATTTTCCAAAATCAATATCGTGTTTACGCGATCGAAGGCACAGGTCCGGCGATGGCTGCGGCTGCGGCGGCGGCGGCGGTGGCGGCGCCGGCGTCTGCGAGGGCTCGTTCGTTGGTTTTTTACCGTACAAACGGTGAATATCAATAATGTCGAATTTATCGAGCTTAACCGGATACTGCTTGTCGGGCGAGTACGCGAACATCACCGAAGTCGTGCGGTTAGTGTGCGGCAATCCGAGAGTGACCGATCTCGTGCATCAGCGTGAAATGCAGGGAGAACTTATTCGAGGGATTTTTACTGACGTGAATATGCCACGGCTCGTCCCCGTCGACGTGCACCTCGGAGACGAACCCCGCTTCGTCCGTCGGGAGATACGCGTGGGCAAGCACGTTACCGGGACCGTCGAATTTGGCCGAGCAATTCGGGCCGTTTACGTCGGTATTCGTGTTACCGTGACGTAGGCGTCGCCAAGATATTATAATGTCAGGATTCGTTTCGGAACGTTCGAACGTCAATGACGAATGCTGCGACCATTGGTCAAACGCGGCCCGCGCGGTATTCAACTCGTCCTTAGCGGCTACGTAAAAATCCCACGTCAGGTGAGTCCTCGGCCATTTGGATAGACTCGCCGTCGTTCCGTGCTTCAATATATCGTGGAAACCTCATCGCGGTTTACGCATAAATTGCAGCGTTTCGTTGTCGAGCGTTCCATTGCCGGGCAGACCGTAGTATCGTTGAAATTCCTCGATGGCGTTACGAAGAACGTCGTTTCGTCTATGAGCCGGAAAGCGTCCACATCTTTGGTTAGATATCCGTATTTCTGCAGGTAATCGATGGTATGTTCGTAACTCTCATCCGCGGGATTGACGCACCTCGCGGTGATAAAACACGCGGTTAACGCGATTACGCGCGCGAGCCACATCGTCGAGAGCGAGAGAGAGCGAGAGAAACAATGGAACTGCGATAACGGCGTCGCGCGATATGAGCGCGATCGCAACGCGCGGTGACGCTCGTTGCCGATAGCGCGGACAGGTGGCGACCGGGTGGGAAAAAAATGCGTTGATTCCGACGGATGAGACCGTCTGATAAAAAAAAATGCAATTTCTCTCTATGCAAATGCTATTATTAAAATAATCTTTATCCTGCTTCTTTTATTGGCGATAACGGTGCGTCGCGATATGAGCGGCTTACGCGGGGGTGCACGTTACCGATAGCGCAGACAGGTGGCGGCGGGGGTGTCGGTGTGGAAAATGCGTCGGCGATTCCGGCGGAAGAGTCAATTCAATAAAAAAATTGCATTTCTTCCTCTGTGCAAAGGTCATTTTTTATAAAAATAGTTTTTATTACACTTATATAAGGACTCGAGGTTAGACTTGGGTGTAGTTCGTCCACTGTCCTGTCACAAACTATTTCAAACGCGCAAATATGGATGGAGTGAAGGAATTAATAAGAGTGTGCGATCAGGTAAAAACACACATCGCGTCCCTAGATATGGCTAGGGACGAGATGAACGAGGCGATGCTGCAGCTGCAGCGTCGTCTGACGACCATCACGGAGAGAGCGCCGCCCTTACAAGTGACGGTCCGCGTCGACGAGGACGCACGAATGTTCAACCGCATGTAAGTTTGTAAAAAAAATGCAAACATATATATATTCTATATCAAAAGTATTAATAGTATTTATACATTCAGTAAGTAGTAATGTAAGAATAAGTAGTAATGTTCATTAATCTCATTTATTATTCATTTCTATTCTTATTAATAATGATAATGTTTTTTTGCACATGGTCCTCATCACATCGGTGGTGAAAAAAGCTCGACAGAACATCAGTTTGTACACCGCGAGGATGCGCGGCATGAATCGGGACGCTGCGCGGTTCGAATTATCAGCGGGACAGCGTTACGAGAAAGACTATGACGGCGGCGACGACGACGGCGGAGACGGCAACGGTGAGGACGAGGGTGGACGCGGAAACGTTGATGTTAACCTGATGGACGTCGACGTCGTCGAAGGCGACGTCAAAGGCTGGCCCACCCCCTCTCCAATTGCAAATAAATGAGTAATATAAGTAATATATAAGTAATATAAATAAATAGTGAATAACATAAATATTAAATATACTTCCATAAACAACCAAGGAGGAGCATCTTTTATTTGCATTACGAAATCTGTTATACAACTATAAATATATATAATGTTAAATAAATATAATTCCACAAGCAATCAAAGAGGAGCATTTTTATTTTTATTACAATATATCTGTTATACAATAATCTGTGATGTATAGCTAGACATATAATGTTAAATAAATATTAAATATTACACATTAAATATTAAATATTACATAAAGACGCGTGAACAATAACGAGATTAGACGCTCCCGCCACAGATATCGCGTTTCCGCTCGACGCTCCCGACTCCGCTCATTGACAATTTCGCGCTATCGTTGCCGTTCTTCTTCTTCGGAGTTCGACGCTTTCGTTCGCTTACGCTCGTCGCTATCGCTCGCGGTCGTCTCGCGCGCTTGACGCTATCGCTCTCGCGGTCGTCTCGCGCGCTCGGTGTTATCGAGTACGAGTATAACGGTGAAGGTATGTAAATAATGAATAGCTTTGTTCTTTAATTTTGCATAAGTTTTTTTATTATTAATGCTTAAAATATATATATACATATATAGATGGATGGATACACATTTATATTTGATCCGTGGAGTCGATGCTGGAGAGACACTCGCGTCGCTCGTTCCACCAGTCGCGCAACTTCATCACATTCTCCATCGCGCAGCATCGTTGGCGTCCGCAGCGAAACGCGCGATCGGCGCGAAGAAACTCCAACCAATCGATGTCGTCGTACTCGGCGTCGATGGTCTCGATCGTCGCGTCGACGTCGCCGAGAATCTCCTCCAACCACCTCTTCTTCTCGAGACCTTTCACGTATATTCGCGCGCCGGCCGTCTCTTCTCTCTCATCCAGGTTGTCGCACACCGCGCGTCGCACAATTGACCTGGCTAGGCGAAATCCACGTCCCCGTCTTTCCAACTGAGGCCGTGATGGTTCGCCATCAACCAGCTGGCCCTCGCTTTTTCGGCGCTCGTGAGGAGGTCCCACTTCATCGGCGCGCAAAACACGTAATGCGCGAGTTCGCGCGTCTCGTTTCGGAGCACGGCCACCTCCTTCGCGACAAATCTGTTGCTCACCAAGAATCCCTGCATGTCGACGAAGATCGTCGTCGTCGTTGCCGCTGCAGCCATTGAGTCGGTGCGTGGTGGAAAATTGTACTCAAACCGCTCGTGCCTAACGGAATCTGAGGAAAGATCCCCGTATTTATATATCTCCCGTTTCCGGGGAGGTGCGGTATCCTACAATCACAATTTCCGCTAGATAATTTTGCGCACCACATTGGTCAGCGGACCGTACTCGATGACGCGATCGTGAACAATAAGACAAAAGGCGGTGGTCTTTGGTAGAACGTTTTCCTTGCATTCGAATTCGATGCGCACGTCCACAGTGGCGCTCTTTACCGCTTCGTTTTGGCGGGAACAGTCGATCACCACGAGCGGAGCTACCCGTGCGAATTCGCGCGGGGAAAAGAGCGCGTTGTCGCGACTGTTCCCGTAGTACGATCTTTGAAATTTCGCGTACATCTCGTACAGCACGGCAAACTTGTCGCTTTCGAAATCCGCGTTCACGTCGTCGTAGGGATAGAATTCCGAGTTGAGATACAATTTCACGTTGGCGAGCGCGCAATAGTCGAACCTCGAGGAGTCCTCAGTGAATTCGTTTCGCCGTCCGGTCTGCAGCGCAAATATGACGTATCGCGGCTTCTCCAACTGCGGCGCGGCTTTCACGACCCACGAATGCTTGGTTGTGCTCTGCAGCAAGGGAAATTCGTACAGGTCCCAGGAGCGAAAGCCCACGCTCAGAAATCGTCCGCTCTTCAACGTTCGCAATAGCGACAATTTAGTCACGTCGTTTAACGCCACGTGCGGCATACGCCATTGCACTTTCAGTAGCGTAACTTTAGGATCCTTGGTCGGATCTCTCGGCACGGTTTTTCTCGGATTTACAACGCAGTTGACGTCGTTACGAGCACGTATCAGGATAAGCTCGTGTCGTGCGTTTATCACCACGCGTTTATAGTCCTCGCAGAAACCCCCAAAAATATTCAAAGGTACGCAAAAGTTGAAATGACGGATTCGATTCGTTTGTCGGATAACTCCATCCGGCGTTCTGCAGTCTCCTGGCTCATTCGACGGTCAGCGACGCGTAGTTCTTTATCGTGCTGGTTATTCCGACGTTTCTACACCGGTCGATCTTCACGCCGTCGAGTTCGTATCGAATCTCGTCGAACATAAACGCGACACAGTTGTTGACCAATTTCACGTATTGCCTTTGATCATCCCTCGCCTCCGACGTCGTCGCGCCGTCGTCGTCGTCGTAGAGTCGTCCCTCGACGTACAAAAAACTGTCGCACGGCAGCGTATACAGATTCTGCTGCTGTATGGGTATTCGTATCTCGTCGTTGTGCCCGAACGTCGTGTTCACTTATAAGTTATACGTGTGAGTCTCGATTCCAACGATGCGCTCGTTAAAGATCGGCTCACAGCCGATACTCAGGATGTCGGTCATGGTCTTTCCTTTCGACGTAGAAACGACGCGTTTCTCACGGCGAGACCCAGCGATAGTAGGAACCTGACGTTGGCGTTGCTCAGAACGGCTCTCCTTCCTCCTCGACCACCACCACCTCTTCTCTTCCTTACGGTTTCGATTTCGTCGTAGAACGGGCTAGCTCGCTCGTTCGTACAATCCGCGCTCGATCCGTTCAGAACGAGCATCCCTCTCGATCTCTCTTCAGATCGTGGAGATACGCACACACACGCACACACACTAACTGCGGCGACGACGTACGTGCAGTCTAATCGTTATCTCCTCGCCGCGAAAGTCGATCAATCGATCGTTCTGATCCACGATTCGCACCGTGATATCGGTGACGTTTCGCGCGACGATTGGGAGGTAAATGATCTGCGTCGGAGTCTCCGACAGTTTATATCCCGGTGGAACTTTCGGCGCGAATTCGTGTATCGCGTGCACCGAGCGTCCGTTGCTGTACGCTCCCGTGGTGATGCTGCATTCGATGCGAATTATGTTTACGCTCATGACGTCAACGGGTCCGTCGGAAACGTACCATTTGTTCGGTTTTAAGATACGATTGCGCGAGAAACCCAAAAGAGAACCGATGTTGTTCGGTTTTGTAAAATTCACTCTGCAGGCGCATTTTATCTCGCTCCTCATGGTATTCTCGTTAGCGCGAAGAGCGAGTATCGTTCTATCACCGCCGTCATTGTCATCGTTTTTGCCGTAGTCCTTGTATATGCCATAACCGTCGTCGTCGTCTTCATCCTCGTCCTCGTATATGCGATAAGCGTCGACGTCGTTGTCGTCGTCGTCCTTCTCCGTTCGTGTGTTTTCTTTTACCCGTCCAGCGCCATCGGTCTGCAGTTTTTCTCTCTTCTCTTTCTCTTTATCTCTCTCGCGGGCGCGACGTTCCCGATGAAGAAGAGCGGCGCGCAGATATCTGCTCACGGCTTGCAGCTCGTACGACCCTTCCGGAACAACGATCTTCCGGTCGTCCTCGCCGAAGTAGAATCGATTGTTCGCCGACGTAACGTTTGGTATCGAGTTGTACGTCTCAAAAGTCGCCAAACCCAGCTCGTACTCGCCGTCGCTCAGATCCAAAGCGGAAAAGTGACTCGCCGTGAGAACGCTGCTGGTTCCGGTTAACGTGAGCGTCAGCGACATCGCGAGAGAACGTCGATCGTTCACCGCCACTCCCCCAATCGATCTCGCGAAGAAATCGCAGGCACAGCTGTCCGCAGATTCTCTGCTCGAACGTCTGAAACGCGCGACGATTGTACGTCACGATCGCACTCTCGCCGCCACCGCCGAGATATCGTGCGAGATCCCTCGGCGGACGGAGATTTCCGAACGCGTCGAAGTAGATCGCCGCGTTCCCTTTCTTCGCGTAAGCGACCCAATGCGTGCCCGGACCCGCCGCGTCGTCGAGATTCACGATGCCGCACTCCGCGTGTCGCACCCTCGTCGGCAGAGTGTCGCGCATAAATACTCCACGGAAGAACGGTATGCGTAGGCGACGCACCGATCGATCGAGCTGCTTGTTCGTGACGCCGTACGGTGGCAGATCCGACGTTGCCGCTAACGTCGCCTTCTTCCGCAAAGTTTTTTTTTCGCCGATTCTCCTCGCGCCAACATCGTTAGAACATCGGTAGAAAAGGCAAGAAGCCGCCGCGTTTTGCCGTCAGAAGTATCCTCCGCTTCTTCCTCCTCGTCTTCGCGTTTTTCCTCGATTCTTTCCTCTTTTTTCCTTTTTTCCGTTCCATACCCATGCCCAGTTTCGTCTTCATCTTCATAGCCGCCCATACGGCCGCCGCGGCGAGTCTCTCACTGACCGTCGAGTCCTTCGCGGTGACGCGCTCGCGCGCCCTCTCGGCGAGTAGTCGATCGGCGACGTGTCGTTCGGCGAGCTCGCCGCTTCTTGAATACGCTATGTCGTGCTCGCGACACGCCGCATCCAAAGGATTGATGCCTTTTTCGCCGCGCGTTAGTCTCTTCGCTAGACGCGTACCGGGTCCGCAAAACTGATAGCCGGATATATGCAGCTCGAATGGAAGAGCGTTTATCGCGCGATTGAGTAGACCGGCGCCGCGCAATCGGTCGCGATTTTTTTTTTCTTAATTCAAACGGAAACGTTTCGACGACTCACCGTGCAGAGTGAGCGCGCGGTTGCACTCGTAGCAGTCCTTGATGAGGGGTGGTGGATCGTCTATGTGCGTTCGCTGCCACGGACGATTGTAATGTTCCATACACGAGCGATACCTCTGAACCTCGGAATCCACTTTTATGTGCTCGGGCAAACGGTCTCACAGCAGTTGCACGTATTTCTCAAATTTACGCAACAGAACGATCTTCGGAACGAATTCCAGCTCCTTGGCGGTCAGATCGAGAATATCGCGCCTGTCCGTCAGTAGGATGGGAAACATCTCGATCACCGACGCACGCGAACGATTCGTTGCTTTTGAGGTCGAATTTCTACGGATACGACGACGCGCTCGTGCTACTTATACCTGCGCGCGAAACGTTTGCGCACGAGTGACAAAAACGAAACGACGTCCGTGCTGCCCTCCCCGCCCCAGCGCTCGGGCGCGTTTATTGCGCGCAAGCGCGCGTTTGCGGAAAAGACCGAGAAAGAGCGAGAGAGGGCGCAATGTGATATGTCGGTGACGATAGGAGTCTCAAATGTGGATCGCAAAACGCGGGCAGGGTCGGGCGCGACCGACAGAGGAAGCGGAGAATCGCGCAGACATGGTCCTCTCTTACCAAACGTCGTACGTTGCATCATCTGCGGTCTCTCTAACTGTGGTAAGACGAACGTTCTAGTGAGTCTGCTGGAACAACCGCACGGTCTTCGTTTCGAGAACGTATATGTGTACTCGAAATCTCTGCAACAACCGAAGTATCGATATCTCGAACGATTGTTCGAGCCTATGGAGGAGATCAGATGTCGCGCGTTTTCTGACAATCGCGACGTCGTTCCGCCCGACGAGGCGCTTCCCGAATCGGTCTTCGTCTTCGACGACGTGGCCTGCGACAAGCAGGACAGAATGAGGGAGACTTTTCTATGAGTCGACATTCAAACATCGATTGCTTCTATCTCTGTCAGACGTACGCCAAGATACCGAAACATCTCGTGCGCGATAACGCAAATCTGTTGATCCTGTTTAGGCAGGACGGCACCAATCTGCGACACGTGTACGACGATCACGTTAACATCGACATGTCGTACGACGAGTTTCCCGCCTTCTGTCGCGAGTGTTGGCGACGCACCTACGGTTTCGCCGTGATAGACAAGGACAGCGCGTTGCGAGGCGGAACGGTACAGACGGGGGTTCCACGACTTCGCCGTACTGTAGAGCCAATCAGTGCGCCTCGCCGAACGACGCGAGAATGAGTGCGATCGCGGGAGAGAGGACCGCGCAAGAGATAGCCAAAACGCGCGCTTCGATTTGCAGGAAGTACGCCGCTCTCAGGGCCGGACAAATGGAGAGCGAGATTGTTCTGGAAAAAAGGTACGAGCCCATCGTTAAACCTCTAAAACGGCTCGCCGATGACGTGGAACGTAGGGGTAAAGGACCGGGCAAAATTGACGACGACGGTGACAGCGGCAGCTTTACGCTCGCGAGAAAGATAAAAACGACGAAGAGAGCGAAGAAGGTTAGCAAGAACGGCGATGACGACGACGATGCTGGCGCCGACCTGGAGCGCGCTTACGGGGAGGACAACGACGACGTATTACGCCAATAAGGGCCAACGACGACCGCAGAAAAAAAGAGAGAGTCGCGTCCAACGCGGTTGAGTTCGGCTTCCGCGACGACTGTCGCGAGCTCCACGCCGATCCACGCCGATTCGGTCCGGTTTTTACCGAGAGAACACGAGATCGTCTCGGAGACTACGACTCCACCCCCTACGCTGGGGACGTCCGTCAGGGAGTCTTTGAGCACGGCGGAAGGTCGCGACGTTCTCGACAGCCAACTAGGACCGTACGTGGAGTACGTTAGGGCGGGAGTACGTGGGCGCTCTTCTGAGCGGCGACAGAAAAAAGGAGATTGACCACGTGACGTGATTCTTCAGTCGCGTCGTGTTTCCCGATCTCATCGGTCACGACGCTCTTGAGCCGCCCGATCGCGCCCTCTACGTAACTTCTGTTCGTCGCGTCAGTGCCGACCTCCGGCGCGGCTACCCCTCGTATCTTGCGCTCCCTCGCGTGGTAAGAGCCCTGACTCAAGCGGAGCGCGTCGTTTTTCAGCGTCGCGATTCCGCTTCTCAATTCTTCCGTCGCGTCGTTCTTCTTGATCTCTTCGATCACGACGCTCTTGAGCTGCCCGATCGCGCCCTCTACGTAGCTCTTGTTCATCGCGTCGGTACCGATCTCCGGTGCGATGATCAGATCATCGACGATGTACGGTACAAGGGCACGCGCGGTCTGTACGAGTTGATCTTCATGCGAAATTCCGACGCCCGCACCTACACGGACAAGGACAAACGAACGTACAGGAGTATACTTTTCGCTACCAGTGCTCACAAACGCAATCACAGCGCCGCTAGGCCCGTCATGGGCAACAAGGGACCCAAGTACACAAAAATAATAGCGCCACTCGTATTCCCGTCTCAAAAACTTGGGACTACGAAAGCCGCCGGACTACCGTCAACCATGCGACTGACCGACAACGCGATCGATTACGTTCACTGGGACGATCCCAACGAGCTGGTCGATCGACTTCGACTGCTGGACGCTTCTCGTCGGGCCGGCAACGACGCTCACGACAACGAAATTTTGTCGATAATCGAAGAACTTTGCGAGGCCGGTTTCGTCGTAAATTGATCGGTCGCGTCGATCGCGACGGCGGTACGAATCGCGCGCTCTCCAGCGCCCCCCCCCGCGCGCGATGTCCGTGAACAAATTCGGCATGTCTCTGACAAATCGGAGCAACGGTGGCGGAATCGACGGCGCGTCCACGGTGCGATTACGCTCTTTGATTGAATCCCTGCGTAATTATACGCGCAACAACGCGCTCTTTATGAGCGACGATTCATATGACGCGAGGGAGCGCAAGATACGGCGAGTGTCCGCGCCGGAAATCGACACCGACGCGACGAACAGGAGTTACGTCGAGGACGCGATTGGACGGTCGATGAAAAGCGCGACCGAAGAATTGACAGGCGAGATAGCGGCGGTGAGGAACGACGCGCTCCTCTCGAATCGAAACTCTTACGACGCGTGGGATCGCAGGATACGGCGGGTAGCCGCACCGGAGATCGGTACCGACGCGACGAACAAGAGCTACGTAGAGGGCGCGATCGGGCAGCTCAAGCGCGTCGTGACCGATGAGATCGGGAAACACGAAGCGACTGAAGAATTGAGAGGCGGAATCGCGACGCTGAAGAACGACGCGCTCCGCTTGAACGGGGATTCCTACGACGCGAGGGAGCGCATGATACGGCGAGTGGCCGCGCCGGAGATCGGCACCGACGCGACGAACAGGAGTTACGTAGAGGACGCGATCGAACGGTTCAAGAGCGCCGTGATCGAAGAGATCGAGAAAAAGAACACCGTCGATCGAGAGTTCACAGGCGTCATCGTGACGACCGCGACCCAGGGTTTAGGAGACGAAATCGCGACGTTGCGAAACGACGCGCTTCTCCTGCGCGAAGATTCCTACGACGCGTCGGAGCGTAAGATACGACGCGTGGCCGCGCCGGAAATCGGCACCGACACGACGAACATGAGCTACGTCAAGGGAGCGATCGCGGAGCTCAGGAAGAATTTCAAAGATTTGATAAGAGATTTTAAAAGTCAGTTCGTAACCGTGAAGAATACCGTGGATAAGCACAAAATCCAGATCGCCAGAATTCTGAGTACATTGAACCTTCTTGAGCAATGAGCGCGGAAAAACGAAAACTCGTGGAGGAATTGCACGCGCCGGCGCGAAAAAACTTTCCTCGCCGCCGCGTCGTGGTGCGCGGTTACGACGACCTGTGGCAGGCCGACGTGGTCGAGATGCGTCCCTATTCGCGCGAAAACGCGGGTCACAATTACATTCTGACGGTCATCGATGTGCTGAGAAAGTACGCCTGGGCGATCCCGCTCAAGACTAAGAGCGGAAAGGAAGTCGCGACGGCTCTCCGAAAGATCTTTCGCGAGGACGCGCGAT
Source organism: Temnothorax unifasciatus (assembly GCA_030770225.1). Lineage (NCBI taxonomy): Eukaryota > Metazoa > Arthropoda > Insecta > Hymenoptera > Formicidae > Temnothorax > Temnothorax unifasciatus. The sequence goes on from JASTWK010001247.1 coordinate 28,444, forward strand.
ACCCTAGGAATCTGCAAACAGACAAAGGAAAGGAATTCTACAACGCCGACGCGCGCAAAATCTTCGGCGCACACAAGGTGAATCACTACTCCACGTATTCGGTGATGAAAGCGTCGGTGGTGGAGAGATTCAATCGTACGTTGAAAAACGACATGTGGAAGCTCTTCACGCTCCAGGGATCGTACAGATGGATAGACTCGCCGCCGCGCCTCTTGTTGAACTACAATCGTCGCAAACATAGAACGATCGGAATGCGTCCGGCGAACGTGACGCCCACCGTCGCCGAAAAACTGCTGCGCACGGTATACAGTCGCGCGAAGATCGCCGCGCCGGTGAGATTTCGAGTCGACGATCCGGTGCGCGTGAGCAAATTCAAGACAATCTTCGAAAAGGGCTACACTCCCAATTGGACCACCGAAATCTTTCGCGTAGCCAAAGTACAAAGGACCAACCCCGTTACGTATCTGCTGAAAGACATTCGCGGAGAATCGATAGCCGGAGGATTCTACGAGCATGAGTTGCTACGCGTTTCCAATCCCGACGTGTATCTCGTGGAAAAAGTCCTGTGTAAGCGGGGCAATCGAGCGTACGTGAAATGGCTAGGAATGGACAGTTCGCACAATTCGTGGATAGATAAGGCATCTGTATTGTAACAGAAATAATTAAGACATTCGTAGACACGCACAATGTGTACTTTATTATTAATAAACGTTTACACATTCATTGGTTTGTTTCTTACGTACTATTATAATATTTGTGCGATAAAACAATTTTAGAAAGCCTATGATATTGTTTTTTTTTTTTTACAACGGTATTCCGTAATGTCCCCACGGAAGCGTTTCCTCGCTGTCCAACGTCACGTATCGCTTGTCGTCGTGCGGACTGAGAGCAAGTTTTTGCTCCGATACGGTGTAAACCTCGTGCAACGTCGAGCGTATGCACGACTGGCGCGTCCTCAGCTCGCGCGCGTCCCGCAGGCACGCCACGTAATCCTCTTCGCGACTACGTTTCTTTTGACACCCTTTATTCTCTTGGTGTCGTCGTGTCCGAGTACCTTGTAAGTGTACATCTTCGCTCTGAGGCCCACGAACTCCATCATGATCGCGCCATTGTTCTCGTCCTTCATTAAACCTGGCACCTTCTTGTTGACGCGCGGCATGCCGTGCGCGTTATCCTCCGCGTAGTCGCTCGTGTCGAATCTGTCTATGTCGCGTCTCATACGCTCGTACGCGTCTTCACACTCCAGCGAATAGATCAGACTATCGGTATTCGTGTAAAGAATTCGACACCTGTCGCGATAGAGCGGCGCCATGTAATCGTAATGAAACTCGTAGAGACGCGTCTTGGATATTTCGAGAATACACATACCCACGTAGACCGGCTTGTTGAATTTTACCTCGAGCCTTCGCAGCTCGATCGCGACCAGATTCTCCGAGAAGACGCTTCTGCTGTAAAAGTTCGGCCTGCTGATCAACGCCTCCGCGCCGTACCTCCCGTGCCATCGCGTCACCAGACGCACGTCCACGTGATCGCGTATGTTCTTCATCGTTTTGCCGAAGACGGCATTGTTTATCAGTTTGTACATGTTTCGTTCGAACTCGTTGCTCGCGCGCGTCCTGAACGTCGTGTTCAGCTCGATGTAACCGCGAAGCCACGGTAACTGGGCGAATCACAGCACTTGATGAACGCGCTTCAGACGCAAACCGAGCCGCAGACATTGCTGCAGGTTTCGATAGTGCGTCACGTAGCGCGATTTGTCGTAGAGAGTGGCGAGCAGTTTCTCCTGCCGCTTACCGGGCGGTTTATCGCCCGTCGGGCACAGCGGCAAGTCCGTGTGGGCGTCGTGCAGTTCCGGCGGATATTCGAGATCCACCCAAAATGTAACCGACGTCGCTGTCCGTCGGCACGGTCGTCGCGTCGAAATTCTCGGGGTTGTCGAGCCATTGGAAATTTGCGTACAGCAGCGATTCGCTCATAGCCCAGCCGTATAAATTGTTCACGTCGTAATACATGAGATATGTAGTGGGCTGAGACGAGTCGTACGTCGGCACGTGCCTGTTGTTGGCTCGCGCGTACCTGAGCGAACATTGACTGAGACCGCCGCGTATTCCGCGTTCCACGAACAGCACCATGTCGGTGAGCAGCTCGAAACGCACGCCGGTGTACCTCAACATGGCGTCCCACGTGTACCCCGGCAACGTATAATAATACGCGGGATCCAGCCCGTAACTCGCTAAACACGTGTCCCGAAAATTTTCAAAAATATCCGCCAGAAGAAGCACGTCTTGAGATACAGATCACTGTACTCTCCAAGATTTCGCACGCGAAAACGTCGCCAGACCTTCGTTGCGTGCTCGTAGTCGCTCTCGCTTGCGGTCTCGTCGGTCAGGGAGCTGTAAAAGACCTCGCGCGGCGGAAGCTCAGTCTCCCGCAGTTTATCCACGCTGTCGACGTACTCGTATGGAAATACTCCCTTGCGAGTGAGCAGATCGAGATCCTCCGTGCTCAGATCCGCGTACTCCGAGCGCGTTATTCTCAGCTTGTCCTTGTCTAGATAGGACGCCAGGGTTTCGATACTCGCGGCTAAAAATTTGTACGAGTCTACGAATCGAAGCTTCACGTATCGATTCCACATCCCGTCCGTTTGCGTCTCCTTAACGGTCTTCGAGAAAGATATGTAATTTTCCTTCGTAAGCGGCAGGAGATCGACCCCACCCTCAAAATCGTTCGCGATTTTCTCGATGATAAAGTGCGCGTCGTAACCCGACAGATTGTGGAAGAACACGGGAATCACGTACACGTTTCTGTAATTCAGATTGCAACGAGAATGCGCCAGACCTCTGTAGCATCCGGTTAGATGACAGTGATCTTGCATGCGCTTGTCTTCCGGTTGGAACACTTTCCGACACACGTGACAATGCGTCGCGCGCCGAAATTCAAGTTTCTCGTCCTCCGTAAGTTCCACCATCGATATATTGGTGGACATTTCAATCTTAGCGTGACGTGCGAAAACGCGAAGCTCGTTCACGAACCTCGAAACGCAGTCCTCGCCGCGACGATATCTGTACGTAGATGCGGCATCGTCGTAGGTGCAGCGCAGATAGTAGCCCAGACTGAACGGTACGTGACGCTGATAAGCGTATCTTTCCGTTCTCTCGGCATTCTCCCTCTCCCGTTGTTCGAGAAGACACTCCAGATCCGCGTACACCACGAAGGAGAGTCGCTCCTTTCTCTCGTGATTGTTGAACGACAACCACTTATCGTCCTCGTTCAGAAGAATGATGGCGCAGTCGTTCATGCGGCCGCAGTCGACGCTAAGAGCGGCCAACTTTTTGCGCGTATAGAAATAGCAGGCACTTGCGAAGTAACGTGCGATTACATATATAAACATAATACCTCGTCGTTTCCTTATTTCTCAGGCTTTTTTTACTTACCGATCGCAAACGTGCTTCGCACACCGGCTCGCGGTCAGTTGCGAATTCACCAATCGCGACAGATTCTTTATCCAGGCGAAATGGCCCCTGTTGACGCCACGTAGCGTATCGCGCAGATACAGTAGATTTACGTGTCTATCCCTCTTATCGTCGGTTAACCGCAGAGGCACGATCGTGTTGTCGTCGGCGCTTCGTCCGAACCTGACATTTTTTTCGCTTCCTTCCCGAGTCGTAAATACGTTGATCGATACGCCGTTCTGACGTTCGAACTTTCCGATCTGTTTCAGATTTATGGGAAACTTGATTTCGTCGAGATTCAGCACCGTCGCGTAATCGGGATACGAGCCGCATCGTTCCGCGTTGTGCTTCGCAGGATACAGAGCCGCGACCACCGCACGCGCGAAACACGTGTCGTTCTCCGACAGCACGTTGACCACCGCCCGTTTAACTCTTACACCTAACGGTATCTTTATCCAACATCCCACGAGCAAGGGATTACATTTGTTTACGTTTACCGTTAGGTTCAGTATTCGCGACAACGCCCATCCGCTGTCGCGTTCCTGAAATTCGTCCAACGCCGCTAGAATCGCGTCCCGCACGTGCTTTTCGTACCACTCGCCCAGATCGGACCCTTGAAGGAGCTGTTCGTTCCGCGTAGCGATACTCTTCACATCGGTCTTAACGTCCGCTACGAATTCCCCATTGAATATGGTATTAACCTTCAGACACAAGTATCTGTTCAAATTATTTTGCACTTTTTCGAGCACGGTGTCCCTCGCATCCTCGAGAAATCGCGCGGGTTCGATGTACGTTGAGTTCATCACAGCGCCGGTCAGTACGCGACTTTGGAACGCCGTATCGATCTCGATCCACGAAAATCCTCTGCCGACGCTGCTACCGGCGTCCCCACCATCCAAACCGGCACCTACGGCGCGTTCGAATCGTCAACGCAGATTCTCCCTCGAACCTTCCAATCGCGCTATTCGCGCCACCAGAGCGGCCACGGGTCCCATACTTCCTCGCCTCCTAGAGCGTTTGACTCGACAACTCTCCCGTAAGAGCCGGAGACACTCGTCGCATCGTCGTCCCCACGCGCGTCGCGGACGTCCGCGGCGAGCAACTCGTCGCACTGTTCCTGCATCTTATCCAGAAGGGCTCACCCTCGGGAACGCTGAATTTCACTCGATCGAAAAGACGACGAGACCTGTAGGTTTGAAGCCTACGTATCTTCTCTCCTCCATCCACCGTCTGATAATAAAGATAATACTCGAGCGGCAGGTAACGCATATAATCGTTTGCCCTAACGGAATATGCCATTGTCGTCTCTATCCACGCTCGCTCGCGCGCGGTTCGCGCTCCGATCTCCCTTCGCAGATGATGAGTCGCCAGATTCCATCGTGCGTCCTCCTTCACCACCGACGCGCATACGTTCAACGACGCGTCGACTCTCGCCGATTCGTCGTCCGAATCGGACGAGAACTTGAGCATGAACTCGGAACAGTGAAGTTCACCGTCCGATTCCTCGGACGAGTAATAACGGCGATCGTTCATTCGCTAATGCTACAATAATTCCACTAACGCGTCTAAATCAATTAGACGTCAAATTTTCTATCCAAGCCTCTCGACATAAAAAGCGGGCGAGGGGGTTGGAAGTGCACTGAAACCACCCAGGGCGCTCCGAGGGAGCGAGCTGGGATCGGAGATCGGTTTCGCGGACGCCGATTTGTTTCACGATATATATAGTTATTGAGACACTTTCGATGCGATCGGAGATCGGCGATTCCGATTTCGCGACGGATCAGATATCTCGTTACGTCGACGCGCCGCGGATCCCACTCCCTCACGAACGGATCCCCGTTCCTCACGAGCGGTTCGCTGATTTTCACGAGCGGTTTCGGAAATGTAGCGTTTCCGATTTTTACCCACGCCGGTTTGCAAAGTTCTACGTACTCGCCGCTCATCGATTACGTTAAACGAAAAAAACCACGTTAACTTATCCCGATACGATGCGCTTTACACTGTCGCGCCAATTCAATTTATACTCGTTCGTTATCTCAACGGAGGATGTACCTACAGGATACACCCTTCCGGGAAGGGGATATCCGCAGCCTGCGAAAAAAACAAAAGAAGGAACTGACAAGAGCGACCTCGAACGAGTTCGAACGCGCGCGATAAAAATTTAATCGCGAATCGGGGCGGATTTCCGCCGATAACGCGGTCGAAAACGCCGATCCGAGCGCCCCCTCGGAGCGCCCGGGAACAACGATCCCCCCACCCCGATGGCAACACTGCGGCGCCCGCCTAGGGAATTTACATCTTTGAAGTTACCGCAAAATATGCGGTAAAAATATACTCGCATCTGATTGGACAACCTCGAGTCTTTGTACTCGTTTCTGATTGGTCAGAGATAAGATTTTGTCCAGTTACTAGTAAATCGCGTGGGGAATTTTCTCCCCGCAACTCCCCCCCTCCGATGAACCTATACCCTTCCCCACGATCCCCTCGCCCATCTTTTATGGCGTTCCCCTCGCGTGCGTGCGGCCCGTTCCGCTTTCTCTCGGAGATACCTGAGTGCCATAGGCTATATTCCTCTCCTACTTATTTACAATCGAAAAATCCCAGCAAACACAATGCAACATGTAACATACAGGTTAGTTGTAATTTCCTACTCAATATAAATGCAATATAACACACGTGTTATATTGCAAAAATAATATGTAAGATGTGTAGGGGAGACCGGGGCTAAAACGTCTACGGGGTAAATACGTCTAATCAAATATCTCGGAACCTGTATATTGTGCGAACTCGCTATTAACATTGTAAACGCTGCTTATGGCACCCATGTGACCAACGGAGTTTCGGCAGGTTACCTGCCGTGTTATGATTTTTACGAGGGCAAACGTGTTTTCGGAAGGTAAAAGTGAAATTTTCTGCGCGTGGAAATTTTGTAATATCTGCAATAATATTTGCTCTCCAAATCTCGAGGTACGTGATTATAAAGAATAATGCATGCTGAACACGAATCCAGTGTAGTTTTTTCATTATCGTTGATGTTTAATATTTCGTGGGCGATCAAACCTGAAACTTATGTTTGGGGCTAATCCGTCTGTAAGCACCCGAGGCTAATCCGGCTAATCTCGTCACTGTGGCGCGCCGGGCGCACGACTTCAGCTTACGGCAATTTCAGGTTAGCTTTCCCTCGAGCGTGATTCTGTCTTCCTTTGCACGTGCGTCAGTTTGTATAAGAGGAAAATGGTACGCACGTATCATCGCAAAACGGGTGTTTTGGCTAACTGAAAAGATGGAGGACCGTTGTTTTCGAAATCGCTCGCGCTGGGTCCTGACGGAGCGATTCCGACGACGTGTCGTCGTCGGCGCGTCGAGGAATCGGCGCGAGGACGCCGTCGATTGCTGTCGACAAAGAGCAACTCAAGAAGGCAGTTCTTGCGGTGAGAAAAGATAAAATAAAAAAAATGCCACACAAACAGAACCGCAGCCTTCGACGAGCAGTGGGTGTAAATCGAAATCAAGGAAACGGCAGCGGTCGGATTCTGACGAAGACTTGGATAATACGTGCTGCGTGTGCTCAGAGAAGTTGACAATAAATAGAGCACATGGAAAACAGTGCATTGCGTGCGAGCGTAGGGCACACAACACATGCGTGCGCTCGTCAGGATCTGTATTCACGTGCCTAAATTGTTTTATGGAATAGGTAAAACAATTATTTTTTAATAATGTATACAAATTTTAAATAAATTTGTATATTTTTCTTTTAAAAAACAATTATTAAAATGTATCCTATTATTTTTCAGGATTAGATGTATTGAAAATGCAGTGCAGACGGTTTAACCCCGGCATTTTTGAGATTTCAATTTTTCCACCGTTGTCGTTTTTGCTCTATACCGGTTAAACAAAGCGACGTAGACAAAAATTTCCTATATAAATTCTATAGCTAAAGGTTCATTTTTTACAGTGGTATACCACATTTAACTACAATTATTTATTTTGTTGTTATAAATTGGCACCGAAAAAAAACAGACGGTTTAGCTCCGGTCTCCCCTACTTGTAAAGTTGATATGTATGCAAACACAATAATTTTCCCAATTGACAAAAAAAAATAGTATATTGTGATGAAGATATTGCGAAAAATATCGTGTGCACCAATTGCCCCGAAAGTAACCACTCTGCTCCCTAGAAAGGATGTTCAAGCATTTGATTATTGAAATGTATTTTTTAATTAACTAGATGTAATTTTAAGTCAAAACTATGTCCTAGATCGCTGGCGCCTATTTGTTATAGACAATTATTTTTTTATTATAAACCAAAGAAACATAAAAAAATTGTTTCCGAAAATAAATTTTGTTACTCGATATTCATAAACTACATGAATTGACGAAGATTCCCTGAAAATTTCATGCCTCTATCATTAAAACTCGAAAGATTATGCAACTTTAAACATTTGAAAAAAAAACGATTTTTTAATCGAAAATATTGAAAATCGCTGGTAGCGACCTCTAAAACTTGTTCGATTTTGCTCAACTTTTGAGAAAAATTTATTTTTTAGGTATACTTTGATATTTTGGGGTGCGTCGCGAAAAATAAAAAAAGGTTTTTTTTAATCACCCTAATGTGTATATATTGTCAATATTTTACTTATGTATTTTGCGAAAATGCAACTTGTCAAAATCTAACCTTGTAAACAGCTTATCGAATTTTGTTTCAGTTGGCATTACTACTTAACTACTAGTTAAGCTAACTGGCCACTGTTAAACTGGGCCTAAGTATTTAACTGCACAGCGCACGTTAAGCTTATTACACAATGCTCGAGGCGGAGACTGCTATTTAACGCGTTTCTTTCTTAAAGTGATTTTAATAATTAATTAATCCGTAGTAATTAATTGCATTAACCGTTATAATTGTTCTTGATTGAGTACTCGACTAAATTCGTAAAAGTGTTGATTACGTGTGCGACGCTTTTTTCCCCGGTCTCGCTATCCGGAGGGGTTAGACGACATTTTCCATAAAAATAGAGGGTATAGTGTTGGTACTAACGAAAATCCCTAGGTAGATTAGCAGCACTGCGTAAGTAGTAATCTGTTAGTTATAAGAGGAAGCCTTTTTCAAAATATACGCGCACGAATACAAAATAATCAAACCTTTTTGACACATGCGTGATAATGAAAGAATGAAAAGAAAAATAGAAGGCACTAATGTGTATATAGAATAGAAAAATATCATATAATATCATATAATATCATATAATTTTTTTATACATAATATTTTAGCCAGCAGTCATTGTTCATTAAAAAGTTATAAACAAAAACATTTTGAAAAATATAGCAATTATTTTAAGTATTGAGAGGCATAAACGATTAATATTACGTTTTTTTTTAAGCAGAGAATACTTTATTTCGCGAAAAAGTCGTTGTTTTACCAAAACACAACATTTAAAGCAGTAAATTGTTGATAAATTGAAGTCTTTTTGTTAAAGCAGAGAATACTTACATAGGTTAGATGACGCGCTTTAACAGTATAATTGTTTAAGGCTCAGTCACAATGAGAGGAATAAGGAATAGGATAAAGGCATAAGGAATAAGACATGTTGCATCTCATTTTAATGTACGTGTACTGAAGTGAGATGCGACATTCCCTTATTCCTTATTCCTTTATCTTATTCCTTATTTTTCTCATTGTGACTGAGCCCTTAAAGCGCGTCATTAGTCTACATAGGTTAGTGACGCGCTTTAAACAGTTAAATACTGTTAAAGCACGTCATCTAACCTATGTAAGTATTCTCTGCTTTAACAAAAAGACTTCAATTTATCTCGACTTAACTGGCAATATAACGTCTTTTCGATACGAACGTAGAAACACCGTGAACCAACTTGGTTTGTCGGATTCACACAGCACTTTTTCCGTATCGTATCGAGACATTATTAATTTCGATCAAAGATTTTGGTCCGTTTGATGTAATTTCTAAGTTAAATAGTTTAATTTTTTATTGCGAAAAAAATGTTACCCCAGCCAGGGTTTGAACCTGGAACCTCCCGTATACCGTGCGGGTGTCGTACCAATTCGACCACTGGGGCTGTGGTAACATTCTTATCGCAATAACAACTATAGCCCAGTCAAATTAAGATTTTTGGATGAAAAAATTGCCGGCAAGCTGGAAATTGGTATACAGGTTCATTTTAGTGTTCTTTTAAACATACTAAAAGTCCCCATACATAGAGCGTGCGCCGGCTGCGCCATCTTGAAAAAAAGAGTACAAAAATGGGTTTTTTGCGAATAACTCGGAAATTATTAGTTTCACGGGAAAGAACATTCAGAGCGAAAATGTAGCTGATAAAATTCCTCGCAATTTGGTTTTTTGTAGAACTTCGTACGACCATTAGTTCTCGAGATAGATTTTTTTGAAGCATCGGGCAAATGAGGAAAGAGCTGTTTCTTTGAGCGTTTTTTTCAAAATATCTCAGTTCTGGCTGTCCGAAAGTAAAAAATGCATACAATGAAAGTGAAAGAGAATTAAATTACTTACAAAATGCATTATTTATGTTATACCGCGCGACTATGTGCCATGTTTCGCTATGCCTTCACCTGACAAAATTCATAAAATTTTTGACTTCGGAAATTATGAGAATAAATATTTCCTCGCAATATAAGTCGGAAATGGGTAGTCCTACGTAAAAAATTGTTAAAATCAAATAGAAAGGTTATTAAATTTTCATTATTTTGGTTTTTGACCGATTTGCATACGACTAATAGTATTTTTGATATCCGTAAAAGAAACGGTTTTTAGGTACATTTCTCAAAATGGCGAACTTCCGAGTTATCTTTTTTAAAAAAATACACATGTTTCTTGAAGTTTATTAAATTATCTTTAAAATGATTTTTTATTTGACCTTCTGTGATGAATACTTCCAGAGATATAGCCTTTTAAATATTTGTTTATGTTAAAAATTTTTTAATAATGTATAGTTTTTTTTACAAAACATGACACAAAATTACTTTAGAAAAAATAATATCGACATTTTTTCAAAAGTTTATATGCATATGTACGTGATCCTGCAGTAGAACCGGTTTTGAAATGAAAGTTTTTAAAAAATTGTCATTTCAATTATGCCTTTCTTAAGAGTTTTCGTAAAAAAATGGGTTTGCCATACTTTTTTGTAATTTTTCTCAGCTTCTATGAGAGATACGTACAAAATGCTTCAGACCAAATTTGAAGCTTATAAAATTTCCTGAAAAACAGTATATTCGGCATTAATATGTGACCAATAATTATACCAACAACAGATGCTAGAATAATGTTGCTCTTTTTTCCTCAGTTTACCGTAATTTTTAATGATTTAAATATTGTCGAAAAAATTTATTTGGAAATTTTTGCGATCGGCGTAAGTTTCAAATCTCATTATACATGATGTAAGCTTCCCGTTGGTCTTTGGGTTAAATTTTTAAGACGGATAGTATTCGAGATATAGGGCGTCGAAAGTGGCCGCAACAAATTTCTGTTTCATATGCAGAGGCGAGCACACAGTGCAAGTAAGGGATGCATATTTATTGTTGATATACTAATAATAACTAAACCAATAAAAACATAAAAACTGCGTACATAACCTAAATAAAATTCATAAAGAAATATTAATCTCAAAGCAGTGATTAAAAAAAAAAGTAACATTAGAATACGGTAGTGGCGGGAGAGAAAGGAAGAGAAGAGAGAGAGAGAGAGAGAGAGAGAGAGATAGAAGAGAGAGAGAGCGAGAGCTACGCGGGCGTGATGGAGGGAGGGAGGGAGGTGCGGAGCGGAGGGAGGAGGAGGGAATGGGATGGAGGGCGGGATGGCGAGGTGCGTCCTTTTACTTGTTTCTGCGTTCTTTGTCCGTTCTCTCTTTTCTTTCTTCGGATCTTTCGCTCTCTCTCCAGTTCGTCGCGCTAAAAGAGGAGAGAGAGAAACTATTTGCATTCTTATTACAACATGTCTCCAGGGGCGAAGCCCGGGTACAAGCAGTAATAATAATAAATAATTACATAATCCTAAATAAATAATACAATAACTATTATACATATTATATAAATATTATGTATGATGTAATATGTGTGCGTGCGGGCATGCGTATGCGCTTGTGTAGTACAAGGAAATGCGCACGCACACACATACACACACACTTTGTAAAAAAATAATAAAAATAATGGGGAACTGTAACGGGGAAATAATTGAACTGTAACGAACATTTATAATAATATTTATGAATTTTGTCAGGTGAAGGCATAGCGAAACATGGCACATAGTCGCGCGGTATAACATAAATAATGCATTTTGTAAGTAATTTAATTCTCTTTCACTTTCATTGTATGCATTTTTTACTTTCGGACAGCCAGAACTGAGATATTTTGAAAAAAACGCTCAAAGAAACAGCTCTTTCCTCATTTGCCCGATGCTTCAAAAAAATCTATCTCGAGAACTAATGGTCGTACGAAGTTCTACAAAAAACCAAATTGCGAGGAATTTTATCAGCTACATTTTCGCTCTGAATGTTCTTTCCCGTGAAACTAATAATTTCCGAGTTATTCGCAAAAAACCCATTTTTGTACTCTTTTTTTCAAGATGGCGCAGCCGGCGCACGCTCTATGTATGGGGACTTTTAGTATGTTTAAAAGAACACTAAAATGAACCTGTATACCAATTTCCAGCTTGCCGGCAATTTTTTCATCCAAAAATCTTAATTTGACTGGGCTATAGTTGTTATTGCGATAAGAATGTTACCACAGCCCCAGTGGTCGAATTGGTACGACACCCGCACGGTATACGGGAGGTTCCAGGTTCAAACCCTGGCTGGGGTAACATTTTTTTCGCAATAAAAAATTAAACTATTTAACTTAGAAATTACATCAAACGGACCAAAATCTTTGATCGAAATTAATAATGTCTCGATACGATACGGAAAAAGTGCTGTGTGAATCCGACAAACCAAGTTGGTTCACGGTGTTTTCTACGTTCGTATCGAAAAGACGTTATATTGCCAGTTAAGTCGAGATAAATTGAAGTCTTTTTGTTAAAGCAGAGAATGCTTACATAGGTTAGATGACGTGCTTTAACAGTATTTAACTGTTTAAAGCGCGTCACTAACCTATGTAGACTAATGACGCGCTTTAAGGGCTCAGTCACAATGAGAAAAATAAGGAATAAGATAAAGGAATAAGGAATAAGGGAATGTCGCATCTCACTTCAGTACACGTACATTAAAATGAGATGCAACATGTCTTATTCCTTATGCCTTTATCCTATTCCTTATTCCTCTCATTGTGAGCCTTAAACAATTATACTGTTAAAGCGCGTCATCTAACCTATGTAAGTATTCTCTGCTTTAACAAAAAGACTTCAATTTATCAACAATTTACTGCTTTAAATGTTGTGTTTTGGTAAAACAACGACTTTTTCGCGAAATAAAGTATTCTCTGCTTAAAAAAAAACGTAATATTAATCGTTTTATGCCTCTCAATACTTAAAATAATTGCTATATTTTTCAAAATGTTTTTGTTTATAACTTTTTAATGAACAATGACTGCTGGCTAAAATATTATGTATAAAAAATTATATGATATTATATGATATTATATGATATTTTTCTATTCTATATACACATTAGTGCCTTCTATTTTTCTTTTCATTCTTTCATTATCACGCATGTGTCAAAAAGGTTTGATTATTTTGTATTCGTGCGCGTATATTTTGAAAAAGGCTTCCTCTTATAACTAACAGATTACTACTTACGCAGTGCTGCTAATCTACCTAGGGATTTTCGTTAGTACCAACACTATACCCTCTATTTTTATGGAAAATGTCGTCTAACCCCTCCGGATAGCGAGACCGGGGAAAAAAGCGTCGCACACGTAATCAACACTTTTACGAATTTAGTCGAGTACTCAATCAAGAACAATTATAACGGTTAATGCAATTAATTACTACGGATTAATTAATTATTAAAATCACTTTAAGAAAGAAACGCGTTAAATAGCAGTCTCCGCCTCGAGCATTGTGTAATAAGCTTAACGTGCGCTGTGCAGTTAAATACTTAGGCCCCAGTTTAACAGTGGCCAGTTAGCTTAACTAGTAGTTAAGTAGTAATGCCAACTGAAACAAAATTCGATAAGCTGTTTACAAGGTTAGATTTTGACAAGTTGCATTTTCGCAAAATACATAAGTAAAATATTGACAATATATACACATTAGGGTGATTAAAAAAAACCTTTTTTTATTTTTCGCGACGCACCCCAAAATATCAAAGTATACCTAAAAAATAAATTTTTCTCAAAAGTTGAGCAAAATCGAACAAGTTTTAGAGGTCGCTACCAGCGATTTTCAATATTTCGATTAAAAAATCGTTTTTTTTTTTCAAATGTTTAAAGTTGCATAATATCTTCGAGTTTTAATGATAGAGGCATGAAATTTTCAGGGAATCTTCGTCA
>JASTWK010001248.1:0-22500 GCA_030770225.1 Temnothorax unifasciatus
AGAACACGATTCTCATATTAGAAGGAATGCGGGTGGCCATTCTGTTCTCACAGATCATAGATTAGAATATAATCACGATTTCGATTGGAGGGGTGTTGAAATCTTAGACCAGGAACCGTCTTTAAATAAACGTTTAATCTCGGAAATGATATACATCAAACGTCAAAAAGAGGGTTGAATTTGCAGACGGACACTGAGAATTTACCAGGGACATACATAAATGTTATTGAGAGACTGGCGAATTATAATAACATACAGGTGGCACGCGTGAACTGCCTTTCTCCCTCCATAAACTGTCAATGTCTGCGTTAACGCTCTCCGAGACACTTGTACCTCTCCGCTCATCATACGCTTTTATTTCTTGACGAGCATTGCGAGCTGACTGAATGACTCTTTGTAAGTTGCGGTTTGCTTTATAAATTTGTGCTTTCTGTATACCTTTGCTGAGGGTGGATGTTTGCTCCGAATGCACCAGATATCGATCTAACGAGCCATAATGACAGAGGACAGTACACCAGTTCGAAATTTCTGGCGTTTGAACCAGAAAAAACGTCATGAAGATACTCTGGAAGGTGTCGGAGTGCACGTCTGCCCTTACGAGAAAGATGACTTGATGTTTGCGGGCGTAAGGTTCATCCGTAGTTACGACGAGTTTTATATTGCGCTGAGGAGGACCCCAAGATAGGGTCGAAACGTTCGCGAAGTCGATATGTATAAGAAAAAAATTTTAGCGGCTAACGACTCGCTTGGCTCTTATCGCCCTTATTAAATATTTTAATTTTAATTTTTGAGCCTCTACTTAGTTATTTATTCACGCAGGCTGAGAAAGCGTTACTCATTTTTTCAAAATATTAAATATTATTATGGCCTTCACGCCGTCAGTTTATGTAAACAATGGATCAAACAACGGAAAGCTTTCATTAGATGCGAACTTAAAATCGATTTCTTGCGTAAATGTTTAAAACATAATATCATACCCTCCCACATCGGGAATATTTTATCAAACTTTGAAAATACTCTGTTCAACTATAGATCTATAGGGAAAATTCAGACATTGTAAATCCCGGTTTTTTAAGCAATTACTACAAATCGAACTTAGGGATATGTACTGTAATTCTAGGTTTGCACGTTCGCAGTTTTACAAACTGTCTGGATCAATGTATCCGCTGTATTCCGGCTTCCGTCTGCAATTCTTTTTTCAACCGACAAGAGTGTTCACTGCATTCCTTTTTTGAGAACTTGCAAAGTAAGATGAACGGGAAGTTTGACTATCTGTATCGGAAACATAACCAACTAGGAAGCATCAGATCTATAAAATATTTTTGCAATGTTACGTCTGACTATAAAGATCCGACTTTTTCGTTTGTCTCCTCGGGGGAGCATTCCAACCAGGAAATTGTATTAGTGTTGATCCGAAACCGTTTACGGGGCACTAAACCTACATTGACGCAACTCAATGATAAGTGGTTTGTCAACCTGTCATCCACACACATTCCTGAGGATATTCAAGGTTTGCTACAACTTGGTGACAATTTCAGCCTTCCTGCTGCTTAACAAAGAGAAAGTAACGGTCGAATTCATCAAAAATATTGAAAATAATGTCAAAAGTTCCCCGTTAGAACGCATTCTATACTCAGAAATCGGTTCTCTAACATAGTGAATAATCTCCAGAACTTTACGATACAAAAAAATACGCTTAATAATACGATCAAACATTTATCTGTCGCCACGAGGAAATTCCTTGATGATAATCCGAACTTGATCCTAACGAGGGCTGACAAAGGCAATGTCACTGTAGCGCTTGACAAAGACAGATACATTATTAAATTAGAAGAATTGTTAGGTGATAGGGAAACATATAAAATCGTTGCTAAAGATCCCACTAAAAAACTAACAACTCGAGTTCGAGAATTGTTAACTAGATGGAGAAGATCGGAATTCATTACAGATTCGGTATATAGATCACTATATTGTAGCGACGGGGATTTTGCCAAGAGCTTATGGACTTCCTAAGATCCACCAAAATAATGTCCATTCAGATTGATTGTCTCGTCGTTGGACAGTCCTTTATATAATCTAGCGGCATTCCTCCACAAAATCATGCATTTAAGTTTTTCCAAAGGGGAATAGTCATATCGCGAACAGCATTGAAGTGGTGAAAAACTTTCCGGAATACAAGTCAGGGAAGATTATACTTTGGTCTCTCTTGATGTTATCTCTCTTTTTCACCAATGTACCCATCGAGATGGTCATTGATAGCATTATGAGTAGATGGAATTACATCGCTGACAATTGCAAGATCCCGGAACAAGAATTTCTTCGGGCTGTCAGATTAGTTTTAGAATCAACATTCTTTATTTTAATGGTGTTATTTACCAGCAGACTTTTGGATCACCAATGGGTTCCCCGTTGTCTCCCATAGTAGCGGACATAGTTATGCAGGATCTTGAGAGTAAAGTTTTGGAGAAATTAAGTTTCGTCCCGCCTTTCTACATGAGATATGTTGATGATGTCGCGATGGCCATTCCTTCCACCGCTGGCACTCACACTTTGGAAATATTTAATTCCTTCCATCCCAGATTACAATTTACTATGGAAACCAGTGTGGATGGCAGGTTGAACTTTTTGGAGATTACTATGATACGTGCAGGAAGTTTATTGCTTTTTGATTGGTTCCACAAACCGACCTTTTCCGGGAGATATTTGAACTTTTTGTCACAACATCCATTATTGTCAAAAAAGAGGCACTGTCATTGGCTTAACCGCTAGGGCATTCAGCTGTCTCATCCGAAATTTCATGAGAAAAAACTTGAAATTGATCATACAAATTTTGTTAAAAAACTGCTATCCTCTTGAATTTATTTTCAAGGTGATGCATGAGACGACTTAAATTCCTTTTTGTGAATACACGTGAGATGGAAGATGAGAGCACATTGGATAGAACACCGTTTTTCACGATGCCATATGTCCCCCAGCTGACCGAAAAATACACTAATTTAACGAAAGACTTGAATGTTAAACTCGCATATTTCAGTCTAAATAAATTAAACAGATACATTAAAGTGCACAAGGGATGGCTCTCCCTGAGACATCGCGTAGAAAAGTGGTGTATAAAATTAACTGTAAGGATTGCGATGCATCGTATGTCGGTCAGACGGGGAGACAGGTATTAACGAGAATTAAAGAACACGATTCTCATATTAGAAGGAATGCGGGTGGCCATTCTGTTCTCACAGATCATAGATTAGAATATAATCACGATTTCGATTGGAGGGGTGTTGAAATCTTAGACCAGGAACCGTCTTTAAATAAACGTTTAATCTCGGAAATGATATACATCAAACGTCAAAAAGAGGGTTTGAATTTGCAGACGGACACTGAGAATTTACCAGGGACATACATAAATGTTATTGAGAGACTGGCGAAATTATAATAAACATACAGGTGGCACGCGTGGAACTGCCTTTCTCCCTCCATAAACTGTCAATGTCTGCGTTAACGCTCTCCGAGACACTTGTACCTCTCCGCTCATCATACGCTTTTAATTTCTTGACGAGCATTGCGAGCTGACTGAATTTGACTCTTTGTAAGTTGCGGTTTGCTTTATAAATTTGTGCTTTCTGTATACCTTTGCTGAGGGTGGATGTTTGCTCCGAATGCACACAGATATCGATCTAACGAGCCATAATGACAGAGGACAGTACACCAGTTCGAAATTTCTGGCGTTTGAACCAGAAAAAAACGTCATGAAGATACTCTGGAAGGTGTCGGAGTGCACGTCTGCCCTTACGAGAAGATGACTTGATGTTTGCGGCGTAAGGTTCATCCGTAGTTACGACGAGTTTTATATTGCGCTGAGGAGGACCCCAAGATAGGGTCGAAACGTTCGCGAAGTCGATATGTATAAGAAAATAAATTTTAGCGGCTAACGACTCGCTTGGCTCTTATCGCCCTTATTAAATATTTTAATTTTAATTTTTGAGCCTCTACTTAGTTATTTATGGGATTTCAAACTTTCATTCGATCGACGCATTTTAAAAATGCTAAAAAAATTATTGTAGAAAATAAACGTAATTAGAATTATAATCACATAAATTATTCAATAATGAAATTAGACTCGTGAAAGTGTCAACAATTTAAAAGCGTCGAATGCGAGTTGAGCGCGGAACGTGGTGCGCAATAGATATAAGAAGATTCTATTCCTGCAGAGCTAGAGGCAGAAAGCTCCTTTCTTGAGGGGATGTCGTGACAAGCGAGCTGGTACGCACGGTTATAGTGGACATTTTCACTGTGAAAAGAAAAAATATATTTAGTCAATTGTTAAAACAGAAAGAGAAAGGGGAGAGCTCACCTAAAGGTCTGCAGCAGTCAGAGAAGTACAAAAATAGAAAAGTCGCAGTAGGATGAATTTGAAAAGTTGCACATTTCGGAAATTAGAGACGAGTATAAAATAAAGTTTTACGTATGTCGGTTGGAAACAAAATGAGACGGCGGGGTCGAAGATTCGTATGTCAGAAACAAGGATTGATAATTATAAACAAAGTACACGGCCGGGGAAGGGCGAACAGAGTTATAAATTATTTATGACGGATAAGTATGCATGGTGTAAACACTGTAAACAGTTTATTTTTGTACATCTCTGACTTCTGCAGACTTTGAGGTGAGCTCTCTCCTTTTTCTTTCTGTTTTAACGATTGACTAAATATATTTTTCCTTTTCACAGTGGAAATGTACATTATAACCGTGCGTACCAGCTCGCTTGTCACGACATTTCCTCAAGAAAGGAGCTTTCTACCTCGAACTCTGGAGGAATAGAATCTTCTTATCTCAATAAATGCTGAAGATGGCTCGAAAGAAGAGCCGAAACGTTCATGACACTTAAATATATGATTTTTTAAGTTTTATTTGCGCATCACGTTTCGCGCTTGACTCGCATTCGCCGCTTTTAAATTGTTAACATAAATTATTTACATAAAATAAAAATACAATTATAATGTTAATATAAACGAAATAAAATAGGGAAAATATAACTCAATAATTTGACAAAACATGAATCGTGTCTGCAGTGCGTAAGAGAAAGCTTTCGCGGGAGACAATGCTCGATAACGAGACAAATGCGTAAGGCTGGGGCTACACTATGCGCGTTTTCGCGAATCGGATTCGCGAATCGTGCATTTGTATACCATGTGTGCTTAGCACGAATATACAAATGCACGATTCGCGAATCCGATTCGCGAAAACGCGCATAGTGTATATAGTCCCAGCATAACGCGCTCGACGAATTCGAAGTGGTCGAGGGCCCGTAGAGTGTAGAGTGCAGAGTGGAAACAGCGCGAGAAGTGGGGACGGATTCCCCACTCCTCGCGCCTTCAAGGCTGCTCGCGAGTAAGCTTTTGCCGAGGCCTGTCGTAGACGCTCGTCGTCACGCATACGCCGTTTCGCGTACGCACGTATGCGCGCGTTGTTGCACCTCGTCTCGCGATAACGCGCGGCCATGGGCAGCAGCGCAACCGCGCGTCAAAACCGCCTCGTGTGAATAAACTCTAAGAAGGAAGGTGTAGTATTAGGAGGTTGGTACTGTATGGTATGGAGGTTGGCACTGTATGGTATGGAGGTTGGTAGTGGTGGTGGAAGAATAAATAGTTATGGCGGAGAGTAACAGATAAAGAACGAACGTTAAGTTATTCATCCCAGATCCAACGATATATTATAAGATTACATTGGCGACGAGGTGAATTGGAAGTATCTTTGGACGAGAAGTATCAGGAGCTAAGCAGGAAAGGAACACGGCGAGGTACGATTAGCACGAGTATGGAAGAAAACGATTAAAATGAGCTCGACTTCGGGGCGTGAATTGGAAAAGTTTTCGGTAAATGAAGAAAGCGCAACTGTGGGAGTACGCTGGAAGAAGTGGATGCGGGCGTTTGAATTATTCATACAAACGCAAGCAGCTCTCGCGAGTGAACGTAAGCAGGCATTTTTGTTGCATTTAGCGGGTCCCGAGGTACAAGATGTATATTACGCGCTGAATGTGGTAGTACCGCAAGGTAGAGACATCTACGACGTAACGAAAGCAGCGCTAGAAACACATTTTTCACCACAAATTAATGTACCATATGAGCGGCATAATTTCCGCTGCTTAGCACAACAAGCTAATTGATTGAAACTGAATGAAACGATTGATCATTATGTGATACGATTGCAACAGCAAGCAGAAAATTGCGAATTCGGTGACAGAAGGAACGAAATGATTCGAGACCAGATTATAGAGAAATGTAACTCAAACGATTTACGCCGCCAGTTACTGAAGGAAGGAACCGCGCTGACTTTTCAGAAAGCAGTAGAAATCGCGAGGTTATGGGAAATGTCACACAGACAAGCTCAAGCCATGACTTTGGAAGAAAATAAAACAGAGCAGGTGAACCAGGTAAAAGGACACGGCAGGAATTACGGAAAACGCGAAAATAAAAACAGAGCAGGTGGAACAGACGCTAGATGTTTTCGATGTAACCGTGCCGGGCATTTTGCTAAAGATAAAAGTTGCCCAGCCCGCACGAGTACTTGCGAAAGATGCGGGAAAGAAGGTCATTTCAAAATTTGTTGTAAAACAAAGATGAAAAAGGTGGGTAAGGAAGAGCGGAAAACTAATCAGAAAAAAGTTTGACAAGTAGAAGAGAGTAGTACGAGCAGCGAGGAAGATTCATCGGACGATCACTACGCATTCAGTATTCGAGAGAGAGACAAGATTTTTGGTATTGGAGAAGACGAAAAAATTGACGTGTTGCTAGGAGGAGCAAAAACAAATATGATTATTGATTCGGGAGCAACTTGCAACATTATCGACAAAAAGTGCTGGAAGCGACTAACAAGGGGACCTTCAGGCTAACGGATTTTTTTTTTTTTTTTTTGTTTACTTACTGTACTTGAAGGTCATCACCCAGACATCAATTTCTCAAAGCATTAAGGCGCGCTTTTCAGAAAAACTCGAGATAATCGACTTTGAAGAATTCCGAGCGCGCTATGTACACAGAATTTTAATGTAAAATTTATCAATCATTAATACATTTTTAAAAATTAAACAATATTTTTATTAATATCATTTTTGCGCTGTATTTTCTCGTAATTTTCAAAAATATAAAAGTATTTTATTTTCTACCTGACGTTTTTCATTTTTGTACCAAAATTTTAATTTATTATAAATATTCAAATTTCAAAATTACTTGAACACAAAGTACGATTTTTCAAGCAATTCAAAATAAGAAAAAGTAGTTTTTCATTGAAAACGATGATTAAATATCTGTTAATTAGCATGGATTGATAAATTTTACATTAAAATTAAAATTCTGTGTACATAGCGCTCTCGGAATTCTTCAAAGTCGATTATCTCGAGTTTTTCTGAAAAGCGCGCCTTAATGCTTTGAGAAATTGATGTCTGGGTGATGACCCTCAAGTACAGTAAGTATTAAAAAAAAAAAAAATCCGTTAGCCTGAAGGTCCCCTTGTAAGAGTAAGGTTCGGTGCAGACTGTATCATTCGGAAAAAAGACTGTATCCGTATGGGAGTCGCCAACCGCTGAAGATAATGGGAGCATTTAGGACGGAGGTAAAACAAGTCGACAAGGAATTAGCAGTGGAAGCGGAGATAATCTTTCCTGGACGGAAAGGGGGGAGCGGTACTAGGGAAGAAAACTGCGATGGATCTAGGAGTAATCAGTATTGGATCAGGAGCTGTAAAAACCGTCGGACAACAAGATGTTATTGGAGAATACGGTGACTTGTTTAAAGGAATTGGTAAGCTAAAGAATTTTCAACTTAAAATACCAATTGACAAGTCTGTTACTCCAGTTGCTCAACCAGTTTTCAGGCAGCCATACAACTTGAAGGAGGTGCAACGGAAATTAATTTCAGAATTATTGAAGGAAGACATCATTGAAAGAGTGGAAGGCCCTACGCCATGGGTTTCACCGGTTCGTATAGTACCAAAGGGGGAAAGCGGATGGAGGCTGTGCATCGATATGAGGCAAGCAAACTTTTGAAGAGCTTTTGCAAGAAGTGAACGGATCGTCCGTATTTTCTAAACTGGACTTGAAATGGGGATATCATCAAGTGGAGCTTGATGAAGAGTCACGTGAAATTACAACGTTTGCTACCGAGGAAGGATTATTCCAATATAAGAGACTAATGTTTGGGATAAGCTTTGCGCCAGAAGTATACTACTGGATCATGACACAAGTTCTGCAGGGATTAGAAAGCGTGTTAGTTTTTCTGGACGACGTCTTAGTATACGGGAAAAGTAAGGAGGAACACGATGCAAGACTCAGGAAGGTACTACAGAGGCTACGCGAGAAAGGACTCACATTAAATAAAGGAAAATGTAAATTTCGGAGATAAGACGTAGTATTCTTGGGACATCACATTTCGAAGGAAGGTATTAAACCGTCAGAAAATAGTAAAAACACAATTCAGCAGTTCCGCCGACCAAAGTCAGCCGAGGAAGTAAGGAGTTTTTTGGGACTTATTAATTTCTCGGAGCGGTTTATTCCAGATTTAGCGACAAGGACCGAACCGCTGCGCAAACTTACTAGGAAAAATGCTGCGTTCAAATGGGGTCAGCAGCAGGAAGAATCATTTCAAGATTTGAAGGAATGCATAGTACAACCAGGAATCCTAGGGTTCTACGACAAAGATGCTAAAACCAAAATAATCGCAGATGCCAGTCCCGTGGGGCTTGGAGCCGTGCTTATCCAAATACAGGAAGGAGAATTACACCACGTGCAATTCGTTACGCAAGCAGGACCTTGAGTGACGTAGAAAGGAGGTATTCGCAAACTGAAAAGGAAGCGTTAGCTCTGGTCTGGTCTGGTCTGGTCTGGTCATGCGAAAAATTTCATTGGTACTTGTACGGGAAAAATTTTGAACTATATACAGATCACAAACCGCTCGAAACAATATTTAGTCCGAGATCGAAGCCATGTGCGAGAATTGAAAAATGGGTGTTGAGACTGCAGCCATATTTTCGAGTGGTGTACAAAAGTGGGAAATCGAACATCGCCGACTCACTGTCTCGACTACTGGACACGCGACAAGTAAACCAAGGAAACAAATTCGAAGAACAGATACGACGGATTATCGAGGCTTCAGTACCGAGAAAGTGCTCGATTAAAGAAATAGAGGAAGCGACAAGAGAGGACATAGAGCTACAAGAACTTCGGAAATGTATCGAGACGGCTGTTTGGACACCTGAGATGAAGAAATACGAGCTGATAAAGGAGGAGCTTGGTAACATTAATGGGGTTACTGTGAGGGGAACCCGGATCGTCATACCAAAGGTGTTACAGCGAAGGATGCTGGAGTTAGCACATGAGGGACACTTGGGCATCGTCGGCACGAAACAACGATTACGATCGAAAGTCTGGTGGAGAACGATGGATAAGGATGCCGAGCGGTGGGTGAAGACGTGTCACGGTTGCCAGATCACTGCGTTGCCAGAGCCTCCGGAGCCTATGACGAGGAGCGACTTGCCAGAGAAACCGTGGGAACAGGTTTCGATAGATTATTTAGGTCCGCTGCCGTCAGGGCATTATTTGCTGGTGATCGTAGACTATTACAGTCGCTATTACGAGGTGGAGATCACGCGGACCATGGTCGCAGAGGATCTAATGTTTCGACTACAGGTAATTTCTGCTCGTTTTGGGATTTCCAAGATTTTGATTAGTGACAATGGCGGCACATTCCGGAATGAGAACTTCAAAGAATTCCTTCGTGAGTATGGAATACACCATCGGTTCACGACACCACTTTGGCCACAAACAAACGGTGAAGTGGAACGCCAAAACAGATCCATTCTGAAGAGACTCCGCATCGCGCAAGCTGAAGGGCAACCTTGGAAGAACGAGTTGTATAAGTATTTATTGGCATATCGAGAGACACGGCATGCGACTACGGGAGTAGCACCAGCTCAGCTCATGTTCGGGCGTAAGATTCGGTCGAAGTTACCAGAGATCAATAGTGCAGAGAAGCAATACCTCGACGAAGAAATACGCGATAGAGATCGAGAGAAGAAGGAAGAGGGGAAGAGGTACGCGGATGAGCGCCGACGGGCAAGGATAAGCACGATCAATCGGGGCGATTTAGTACTAGTAGCGCAACCAAAGCAAAATAAACTATCAACCGTTCAATCCTGTTCCTATGCGAGTCATCGAAAGGTCTGGAAAGTCAGTAGTGTTTGAGACATCGGAAGGAAACCAGTACAAACGGAATACTTCGTTTCTTAAACAGTTTGCTCAAAGAGAGTCGGAACCACAACAGGCAAATACAATCAGAGTCGGAGTAGAGCCAGCCTCGGAGGCGCCGGTAGCAGAAAGTAGTAACCGCAGTGGAAATTCTACACCGAGAAAGGCCTCGGAGATAGGCAGCACATCAGCGCAAGGGGATCGCCCGACGAGAGAACGTCGAGTTACAGCGAAACCTGCGTGGATGAAAGACTATATATGTTCATAATGTGGGTGCTGTTCAGTTTATTGCGATACTGTCGATGTGGTCAAATAATATATAGTTAAGCGATAGTTTGTTTAAAAGATAGAGTCAATACATGTATTCAGAATAATAGTTTAGATGGATCACAGATTATGTTTTGTGTAGGTACAACCGGTCTCAGCATTAAAGTTATTTAGTTTCGGCTCAGAGCAAATAAGAAAGGATTGTAATATCGTTTCTAAATAAAGAAGGAAGAGAGTGTAGTATTAGGAGGTTGGTACTGTATGGTATGGAGATTGGCACTGTATGGTATAGAGGTTGGTAGTGGTGGTGGAAGAATAAATAGTTATGGCGAACAGATAAAGAACGAACGTTAAGTTATTCATCCCAGATCCAACGATATATTATAAGATTACAGAAGGTGTATCCAAAATCGCACACGTACGTATATGCTGTTTTGTATGGCTGCGTTCGGGAAGCGCGCTATAATTAGCGCTATTGCATCATTCTATCTTTATCGCTCATCAGGTGTAAAACAAGGATAGAATAAGCAAATAGCGCTAATAGCGTCTTCCCGAACGCACCCTATATGTTGCTAAAGTTAAAGAGAACGAAAAAGTGATCTGTATCTATGCATCTATCGTATTTATTATATATGCACGTATACAGTGTCTCATTTTAATCGATCACCCCTAAAAACTTTTTTATTTGTGATTCTAGAAAGAAGCAAGAAAATGCTTTAGACGAAAGTTGTTTGATTTGAAGGGGGAAACATGATTCTTACGTGAGTTATGTCGTAGATAAAGCTCTCTTTTGTTATTAGAATTTCCTGAAGTATTTTAAATTTTGTTTTAAAATAATATTTTCAATATAAATATTTCGTAAAGTATTCATGTTTTGATGACTTTTAGTTTC
This sequence comes from Temnothorax unifasciatus, assembly GCA_030770225.1. Taxonomy (NCBI): domain Eukaryota; kingdom Metazoa; phylum Arthropoda; class Insecta; order Hymenoptera; family Formicidae; genus Temnothorax; species Temnothorax unifasciatus. Next base: position 11,391 of record JASTWK010001248.1, read on the forward strand.
ATACTTTTATACGTAGAATAATGAAAGAATTCGAATAATATTAATTTTTACATTTGCAATTTTGCAAAATTGAATGCGTCTACAAAATGTAATCTTTTTTAAAATAATTGTTTCTGTTTTTCTTTCAACAATAGTTTTTTTTTTATTATTCTACGTATAAAAGTATCAATGTAAAATCATCAAAAAGTGAATTTAATACTTTACGGATTATTTCATATTTCATATTAATATGACAAAATTTAAAATATCTCAGAAAACCCTTAACGAAAGAGAGCTTTATTATAGTGTTTTGAGATCTCGACGAGATCTACAACTTTTATCTCAAGAAAAAATCAAGTTCCATTTAAGAAATAAGTCTCCTTTAAAATTTCTTGAAAATGATGACATGTATGACACGACTTACATTGAAATCATATGTCATCTTCCTTCAAACCAAACAACTTTTGTCTAAAGCATTTTTTTCTAGAATTACAAATAAAAAAGTTTTTGGGGGTGATTGATTAAAATGAGACACTCTATATGTATTACATGTGTATATACATATATATAAATTCAATAAAAATTTAATTTGTTGTTATTGCTAAGTTGTGATAATTAAAAAATAAAAAATGGAAATTTTTGCCGATACTTGCTTATCTCTACAAAATGCATGATATCAGTACAAAATTACCTTTTTCAAAAAAAAAAAAAGGTAAAAAAGGCGCCAAGTACACGCGCAATGTATGTTGTAATAAATTTAAAAAAATCTTAAGTGCTAGTAGCTTTATTTTTCCCTAACAAAATAATTCACAAAATTGCGTTACCTAACTCAACCCAAGTGATATGTATTTAAAAAAAAATGTGAAATCTTTAAATTGCGCCAATTGCAAAAAATATGTATATATTGCTTTGAAAAATAATTGTTGCGCAACTACTTTAAAAAAATAAAACTCAAGTAATACGTATCTTTGTATTCCCATTCAAGGGTTTTCTCATTCCAACCCAAGCTTTAATTTTTTTTAACAAAATTATAATATTACAAAGAATCATTTTAATCACAAAGAATTAAAGAGATAACAGTACAAAATAAGAATTTTTAATTACAATAAAATAAATAAATTTTTCTTGTAAAAAAACTTGGCGCTGCTAGACCTTGAAATTTAATAAAGTACTAAAATTTTGATTGAATTTAAGGGAATAAAAAAATCAGCGCCAAGTTTTTTTACAAAAAAAATTTATTTATTTTATTGTAATTAAAAATTCTTATTTTGTACTGTTATCTCTTTAATTCTTTGTGATTAAAATAATTCTTTGTAATATTATAATTTTGTTTAAAAAAAATTAAAGCTTGGGTTGGAATGAGAAGACCCTTGAATGGGAATACAAAGATACGCATTACTTGAGTTTTATTTTTATAAAGTAGTTGCGCAACAATTATTTTTTAAAGCAATATATACATATTTTTTTGCAATTGGAGCAATTTAAAGATTTCACATCTTTTTTTGAAATACATATCACTTGGGTTGAGTTAGGTAATGCAATTTTGTGAATTATTTTGTTAGGGAGAAATAAAGCTACTAGCATTTAAAATTTTTTTTAATTTACAACATACATTGCGCGTGTACTTGGCGCTTTTTTTTACCTTTTTATTTTAACCCTTTCAGTCCCAGGCGGCAATATATTAACCACCTTTTGAGTCTTCTTTCCTTCATCGTAACTTTTAGTATAACTGAAAAAACTTGCATTTTTTTCTTTTTTATGTTGCTAAGGTTCAAACTTGATAATCAAGTAGCATATTTAGCAATATTGTTTATAATTTTTTTGTTATTAACAAATTTTCACCAAAAAACGCACCACTTTTTTGATTGAATTTGATTGTAACGAAATTTGATAATTAATGTATACCTTAAAACATGGTTTCTTATGTTTTCGAGGTCGCTGATTATGAATCTGAAGTCAGATTTTTAAAATTCAAAATGGCGGAGCCAATATGGCGGACGAATTTGTAAAAATCAACCGGATTCTCTTGAAACTTGTTACTCGGGGGTTTTCGGGGTCGCTGAGTACGAATCTGAAATCAGATTTTTAAGATTCAAAATGGCGGATCCAATATGGCGGACGAATTTGTAAAAATCAACCGGATTCATCCGCCATTTTGAATCTTGAAAATCTGATTTCAGATTCGTAATCAGCGACCCTGAAAACCATATATTCAATACGTTTTGTAGATATTTGGCTATTCCCTTAATTATGGGACTGAAAGGGTTAAAAGTAGATGCAACGACAGTATCCCTGTATGTATTTGTTAAGCCTTCGAACTGTGATGTGGCTCTGTAGGTTAAGAATTTTATATGGATTATAGTTAGTAATTACATTGCGATTATTCTACGGCTGAAGAAGACTCGGTGAAGTCAAAACGTTCCGTTATTTACTATATGTGATCAATAATTATTTAAATTAACATCCATCATTGCTCGATTATTGGCCTTTTCCTTATTTATTGTTATATTTATACGAGCGTGCGAGTTTATTTAATGAATATTCTAATTTTATTATTTAATTGTTATTAAATACCAAACCATTTTACAAACTATTATTTATATACATAAATGTTATAATATATAAATATATATTATAATGTTATAATATATAATATTATATAATATATAATATAATGTTATAATACATAAATGAAGGCACAATTATCATGTATTGTGTATGACTTGGAAAAATTTAATTTTATAATGGTTTTTGCTGTACAGACTTACATTTGTTTTATTAAAACAGATCTCTATGTTGGTTTTTGACATCGATAAAACATCCGCTACTCTGTCTGTAACATCGCCGATACCTATATTTACTGTCTATAATAAACACGAAATAATTATTATTAGCAGTAACAAAATATATTAATAAAGAAATAGACGGTGATAATAGGAACAATAGATGTTAATATTAAATGTTAGTTTATTAATAGAATAACATAATTAATATAACACAACATTTTAATCTTGCTTTAATAAAAATAAAATTAAAAGTAAAATTTAAAAAGTTAGAATTAAAAAATTAAGGTTAGATTTGTTGAGATTTACCGACAGGAACGTGCGACTCAGGCGCCATATCGCGCCCCCTACAGTTACAGTCTCTACTGTAACCATAACTTCATCCACTTCCGTTCTTCCATTTTAGTCATCGTACGGTCGCTTCTTTCTTTTTGTACATCGGGCCATGCGTAATTAAAGTATTTCGATCAAAAGCTAGATCTCGTGTACTACCACTTTTATCCACTCATCCCAGCAACAGGTTATGGGCCCAGATTGACCCGAAGTACAGCGCAAAAGATATTGTGCACGTGTCTATCGAGGTTATCGTCGTGTCGAATAAGTCCGATCCCGCATCAAAGATGAATACGAGCGGCGCGGTACGTTTCGAGCAACTCAATAAAGAGAACTACTATACCTGGAAAATCCAAATGAGAGCGATCTTGATCAAGAACGACGCTTGGGGGTACGCGAGTGGCACGTGCGTAGAGCCGACGGGCGGAGACTCGGTGGCAGAAGCCGCAGTGCAACGCTGGACCGAAAACGACCTGAAGGCGCAATCGGACATCATCCTAGCCATAAATCCGTCTGTCATCAAGCAGGTAAAAGGATGCGAGACCGCGCGGGAAATCTGGACGAAGCTAGAAGGTATCTACGAATCGAAAGGCCCGATGCGGAAAGCCGCCCTACTAAATTCCCTGATCTCGCATAAGACGCGAGACGCGCGCGAAAAAACGCAAGAATTTCTCGATATTGTCGATAAATTGGCCGACATGACAATAGAGATCAACCACGATCTGCTCAGCGTCATGATGCTGCGAAGTCTCCCAGAAAGCTTCGAGAACTTTCGGTGCGCGATCGCGTCGCGTGACGACCTCCCGAGCCCCGAGGCGCTGCGCGTGATTCTGGAAGAGTACGAGACGCGAAGGAGAAGTGGCTACGGGACGGCGAGTCAGACCGCCATGATTGCCGATAAATCCTTTCGCAAGAGAAGCAGATCGGGGAAGAAGAGCAAAACCGACCAGGAGAAAACCGAAAAAGAGAAGACGTCCAACCGGAACAACAAGGTAAAATGCGACATTTGCCACAAATTCGGCCACGAGGCGAAAGAATGCTGGCACGCCGACAAATCCAAGCGACAGTCTGCGAACAGCGCGGCCGCGGATAACGTTAGCCTGTACGCCGCGTCGGGCGCGCCGGATGCAAATGCGCGAGAAGTTTTCCAAATCAGTAAAAGCGTGGATAGCCGCGGATGGTGCGTCGACAGCGGGTGCACGTCGCACATGTGCAGCGACATTGACGCGTTCGCGGAGGTCGACTCGAGCGGGCGCGGAAGACTCAACGCGTGCGCGGAGGTCACCGGGAAAGGTGTCGTTTCGCTCGCGACGGATGCCGACGGTCGCAAGAAGGTGGTGCAATTTCGCGATACCCTATACGTTCCGGATCTGCGTACAAACCTCATCTCGGTCGGAAAGATTACCGACAAAGGCTTCAGCGTAACCTTCAACAAGCAGAAAGCAGAGGTAATCGACGGCAGAGGAAACGTAGTGCTCGCTGCAACACGCATCGACGGCCTCTACTACCTACGAGGCGAAAAAGCCGATAAGTGCAAAATGGTCGAAGAGGCAGGCAGCGGCGCACAAATAAAGAAAAATTCTTTAGAAGACTGGCACATACGTCTCGGTCACCTCAACCTCAGTCTCTGCGCGAAGCCATCAGAACGGGATCAATCCAAGGTACGTGCGTAGACAACATAAACGATAATTTTGAATGTGAGCTTTGCTTTTAGGGGAAGATGTCGCGCTCCCCATTTCCTAAAGGTTCAGAGAGAGAGTCAAACTCGGGCGATCTCGTCCACTCCGACGTCTGCTGTCCGATGCAAGTCACTTCTAATGGCGGAAGTCGTTTCTTCGTCACCTTCGTTGACAACCATTCCGGATGGTGCGAGGTGAAATTCATCGATCACAAGAACCGCGTCCTCGGCGAGTTCAAAAATTACAGAGCACTCGTAGAAACACAGCTGGGGAAAAAAATCAAATGCATCCAGTCGGACAACGGGCTCGAATACCTGAACAAGCAATTCGATGAACTTCTCCAGAAGCACGGGATTACGCGACGTCTAACCGTGCCGTACAACCCGGAGCAGAACGGCATCGCGGAAAGACGGAATCGCACCCTGATGGAGACCGCGAGATGCTTTCTGATCCAGTCAGGACTGCCGCCATCCTTATGGGCGAAGGCCGTAAACACAGCGAACTTTATCCGCAACAGGTGCCCTACGAGGAGGCTGAACGGAAGGACTCCGTACGAGGCATAGTGCGGTAAGCCGCCGGACGTGAGCTACTTCAGACGTTTCGGATGCGAGGTACATATCTTGGATCAAACTCCCAATAAGAACAAGTTAGCGCCGCGTTCGAAGAAAGGGATCTTTGTCGGTTATAGCCAAGAGTCGAAAGGATACAGAGTCTGGATCCCGAGCGAGAGGAAGGTACAAGTATCGAGAGACGTAAAGTTTCTAGAGAAGATACCTCAACCGAGTAACCTTGCCGACGACTTTTGCCCGGAGGAGCATGATCCCCGAGACGGATCGAGATCCACAAGCGATGGCGTCGCTCCAGAGCTCCCGGAAGAATTCCACGACAAGATTCAACTGATCAGAGACCGACCAGGCGGCGACGCAGATGCTGCAAGCAACCATGACGATCCGGTGGACCACGTCGAGGAAGAAGAGGACGACGAGGAAGGAGAGGAAGAAGATGTATCCGAACCCTCTCCTGTCGACCAACCCGATGTAGCAAGGCGAGGTCCAGATAGGCCTCGGAAGGTACTGACCGGGAAGACCCCGCAAGATATACTGCACCGTCGGGCACGAGGAGGAGGCCAACACGGCGTTCTTGGCCGAAATTCCTGTGGGCCGAGCGCTGTCCAGTCCGGAATCTGAAGAGTGGATGCACGCCATGATGGGCAAGGTCAAATCGATACTAAAAAATGAGACCTGGGAACTGGTGAAACGACCCAAGGGACGAGACGTTGTCGGAAGCCGTTTCGTGCTTTGAAAAAAGTACGGGACCGGCGGAACTATAGAGAAACGGAAAGTCAGAATTGTCGCGAGAGGATTTTCACAGCGACCAGGAAGAGATTCTCATGAAATCTATGCTCCCGTGGCACGGTTAAGCTCCGTTCGACTGGCCATGGCAGTTGCGGCGCGCAAGCGAATGTCCATCCGACAATACGACGTAAAGACCGCATATCTAAACGGCACATTGGAGGAGGAAGTTTTCATGGAGGTCCCGAATCTGACGGGCAAGATACTGCGCCGCATCATCGAAGACGAACCTCAAGTCCGATCCTCAAGTCGTCGGCCAGGCAAAAACCATGCTGGATCAATTGGCGACCGGCGGTCACGTTTGCCGAATGAGGAAAGCGTTTTACGGCCTAAAGCAAGCTGGTCGAGCATAGCATAAGCGCCTTGACAAGGAACTACGACGTCTTGGCGCGACACCGTCGAAGGGCGATCCGTGCATTTAACTGAAGGACAGCGGCGGCCGCTTACTGATAGTCGTCGTATACGTAGATGACATCATCGTCATGTCTGAAGATCCTCAGGCAGTAATACAATTCGGAACAGAATTGAGCAAACAATTTGATGTGAAATGTGTCGGAGAGTTAAGACGATGCCTGGGAATGGATTTTGTGCAGAGTCGCGGCGGCATCGGGATTAGCCAACGGACATACATCGCCGACATTCTACAGCGCTTCGGGATGCAGGACTGTAAGCCGGTTTCGACCCCTCTCGATGCCAGTACAAAACTAACGAAGACAGAGCCGCGGACGGTCCGGAGCCACCCTATCGGGAGCTGATCGGAGGTCTACTGCACCTCTCAGTGGCGACTCGGCCAGATGTGGCCCACGCAGCAGGCCTACTCAGTCAATTTAATGACTGCTTCGGGAAATCCCATTGGGCCGCGGCAAAGCGCGTATTGCGCTACCTTAAAGGAACTGCGGATCTCGGCATCACCTACAGGTACGGCGAGGACGATTTTCAGGGCTTCGTGGACGCAGACTGGGCTGGGTCCATCTATGATCGAAGATCCTTCACGGGATACGCGTTCATAATAAACGGCGGGTGCGTATCCTGAGACTCTAAAAAGCAGAGGACATTGTCCGTGGCATTGTCCTCAACCGAGGCCGAGTATATGGCACTCAGCGAGGCCGCAAAGGAGGCGATCTACCTCCGGCGACTTCTTCAGGAACTCGGAATCAGCGTGAGCAGAGTAGTCTAATGACAATCTTGGAGCTCAGAAGCTCGCAACCAATCCGGTCTTCTACGCGCGGACGAAGCACATTTGTCACCACTTTGTCCGCGAAATCGTCGACGCCGGGTTGATCAGGCTGGAACACGTACCATCGGAGGAGATGCCCGCCGACATATTGACAAAGGTGTTAACCAAGCCGAAGCATGGGAACTGCATCGGACTTCTCGGGTTATCCGGGGCACCGGGGACAGACCACGGCGCCTTCGTCGAGGGGAAGTGTTGAGATTTACCGACAGGAACGTGCGACTCAGGCGCCATATCGCGCTCTCTACAGTTACAGTCTCTATTGTAACCATAACTTCACCCACTTCCGTTCTTCCATTTTAGTCGTACGGTCGCTTCTCTCCTTTTGTACATCGGGCCATGCGTAATTAAAGTATTCCGATCAAAAGCTAGATCTCGTGTACTACCACATTTATCCACTCATCCCAGCAACAAAATTTAATTTTGTTTTAGAGATTTTAATTAAAACAAAATAAAATTATCTTATGTTAGAAAGAAGATGAATGAGAGAGAAGAAATTCATTAATGAGGGAAAAGAGTATTTATTAATAATAATGCTTCTATATGAGATTGATGAAAATAAAACATTTCTTTGAGAGAAAAGTTTTTATAGACAAAAACAATTCTTCCTTTACAATATTTATATGTATATTATATGTATAGTATTTTATGTATTAGTTATGTATTAGTATTATATGTATATATATTATATGTATAGTATTTTATAATCTTATATAGGCATTTTTTTACATTAATAATAATAATTTTGATGTTAACTTAATTGTAATAATATAAAGAAACTTTTATCCGCCAGCGATTAAAACAATTCAGTCTTTTTATTACTCGACTACCTGGCTAAAATATGTCAAAATTGTTAAAGACATTCTTATAAATAATTGCTTTCCGATCAAGTTAGTGAACAAATATATACATAATAGATTATTGCAATTGAAGAACAGGAAAGATAGTGGCGATGGCTGTCTAGATGTTTCCTTTGACACGCGCAATCATATAGCGATCCCGTACATCAGGGGCTTAAGTGAGGGCATATGTCGTACCTTAAAAAATGTCGGACTAGAAGTATTATACACGATACCGAAGAAGCTCAACACAGTTATTAAAAGGGGTAAGGATAGATTGACAACAAATAAAGAAACCAATATTGTCTATCAGATTGATTGTGGAAACTGTGAGGCTTCTTATATAGGGCAAACTAAAAGACATCTCAAGACTAGAATCAAGGAGCATTGTAATGATATTAAGAAGCATTGCAGCAATCACTCTGTTGTGAGCAAACATAGAGTACACAACAACCATAATTTTAAGAGCCTAAGATTTTACACAAGGAGTGTAATACAAGAAAGAGAGAGATAGCTGAAATATTTTTTATAAAGAAACACAACAACATTATTAATCTTCAGAGAGACACAGATAATCTAAACGCTGTATACGACGGTGTCATCTCGTCAGTTTAATTGTTTATTTTTGTTAGTTCTCTTGGCAACCTTTTGACTCCTTGATTCTTTTCCATTGTCAGCGTTCAGTCTCCTGAGTACTTCCACTCGCATAACACCGCACATCGGAGAGTCTCAACTTAAGATGCTTGGTTGTGGAATTTTAATATCTAAGACACGTAAGAATTGATCGTCGCATTTTACTCTCTGTAGTGGTTTTATATGAGTGATTTCTCGTAGTTTGTGCTCTGTGACAATGCTGGGACATTCCCACAAACGCAAGGAGGTCTTGATTAATTTATGACGAGTCTTATTGACGATTAGGTAATGCTCTCTTTTTATGACTATTTTTAATTTGTTTATTTATTGTATCACATCGCGTTTTGTTCATATTTCAGACGGCACTTGATAAGGGCTCTAACCGTGAGCCGAAACGTTGTGCGCTTATGTTTGGTTTTAGCCAAGTAGTCGAGTAATAAAAAGATTGAATTAATTGTAATACTTATGTATATTTACATAATGTACAAGGACTTACAAAGGCGATACTGCACAGATATAGAACAAATATCAATCGCTTCATGATTTTGGATTTTTTACAAAATCTTTCAAGATTTTAATTGATTACTCCAACTTGCTCTAACTTGCTTTAATTTATCAATGTATTGCTGTCGATATCTCGATACGATACTTATATGTCGTAGATAAAAATAGAAGCTTACGCGTATTGCAAAGGTTATCGCACAGAATATTTATATAAATTTGTTGACAAGAAAATCTTAAGTGTTCGGCGAACGTTTGGCATGTTATGTTCACGATTCGAAAAATTTGTTTACGACTATTACAGCGAATTAGTATAATAATGAATATGTCAAAACTTTATTTCTAATTAACATTTATTAAACAGAAAATTTAAAAATAATGTAGCTAGATTATTTACAAGGAACTCCACGTAAGTGTCTTTCTCCGATTTTGATAAGTTTTTAGTAATTTTATAGAAATAAGGGACACGTCTTTTTTTTTATACGTACCCATATGTGTACACTCTAAACAATATCGGTGTGAAATTTCACCACACCCATGTAGTTAAACAATTCGGTATGAATTTAACACCAAAATTGTTGAGAATCTTTCACATCGACAAACGCGATGTCAAACTTTTATGCCATATTGTTTTGTTTTCACAACGTGCGGTGTGACAACACGACAAGCAACCAATCACTACAGCATTTAGATTATCGTGTATTGTGTACAGGTTATTAGTTCGCGCCATCGTTATATACAGGAAAGTGTATAGGATTTCTTTTTCGTCGAATTATTCAACTGTTTGTAATAATCAGTGTATTATCGAAGAGGATAAATCAGCTCAACAATATGCTTATTAAGGTAAAGTACCATAACGTGAAGAAGTTTGTCCACTTATATAAATACGAGTGATTCAGCAGAAGAATTCATTGTTAGAGGTAAAGTTATACAGTGTTTCAAGTTGCAAATATATATTAAGCAGTGTAACACAGAAACGGAAAGCAGAATCTTCACATGATATGCATCAGTTGAATAAATGTTTCCCAGTCAGCACCATGTCCAAAATCGGGAGGACGTCTTATGTCCCGCTTTTGGACATGTGTGCTGTATGAATTTTTTCTGAGATTTAATACTTAATTACAAATAAAGAAACATCTCATTTCTTTTATTTGCAACAGTAAAGTTCACTGATATTTGAAGATTTATTATATTATGTTTTTTTGCTATCCGATTTATTTTTACGTTCTACTGCTTAATAAATTAATATTTGCTTTTTGACCAGTACATTTTTGTAACATTTCTTTTAATGATGGTAATAGCTTAGCAAACATGAATATAATACATAACTGCTATGTAACATGTGATTAATATATATAGGTCACATGCAATGTACATGTTTATTGCAGTTATGTATTTGTATTTGCTGGGAAATTATTTTAAAATAAATTTTTTTTTATTAGTACGTAAAAAAATTATGGCAGAAGTGGCAGATGACAAAATAAAATTTCGAGATTTAGATAAGACTGAAATAGACTCTGAGGATCTGATAGAGTCAGATCTGCATATTGAAAAAGCAGTCAAATAGCTTTATTTTAAATATTTGTAAAGAAACTTTAGCTGTGCCACGGGTAAGTCTGTTATAAATCCAGCAATATATATAATTGTGTACATTCAGAAAATGTAGTATTTTCAAAAATTTTGTTATATTGTATTAGAGGATCATCATCTATGGTGTGTTCAACAGCAGCAATAGATTCATTGTCTGCCAGTACATCGTCTGCTTGTGACGACGTTA
>JASTWK010001248.1:27500-42327 GCA_030770225.1 Temnothorax unifasciatus
AAATAATTGATTGAATCTCAAAGAATTATAGATCAAATTTTTACCAAAAGTATATGAAATAGAGGTAGAATTTTTGGGGGAGTGCCATGATGTGTACAGTTTTTAGTTACTGATTTTCTGGAAACCGGTTTTTTTTAATTTTTCCAATTTTTATTCTATATATAACGTTTTAAAAAGATGATTGAAGCTATTATATTAAAAGTGTCATGATGTGTATAGTTTTTATATTCAAATACAACGTTTATAATATACATACTCTATATGTAACGTTTTAAAAAAGATCAAACGTTTTAATGTCATGATGTGTATAGTTTTTATATTCAAATATAACGTTTATAATATACATACTCTTTTATAATATACATACTTTATATATAACGTTTTAAAAAGATCAAATACATATTCAACGTTTTATTGTTATGATGTGTATAGTTTTTATATTCAAATATACTACCTTGATTAAAAAGTTCCCGGAATTTATTTAAAAAATGCAAAATATAACTTTATTCGTCAATATTAATATTGTTCCCTTCAAAGTACTCCCCATCAACTGCAACGCACTTATGCCAGCGCTTGATCCAATCCTCGAAACATTTTTTATACTCGGTGTTCGGTATGGCCATCAGAGCCGTCTTCGATTTTTCCATTATCTCCTCTCGGCTGCTAAAACGCGTAGTGGTTTTTTTTTGCACAATGTTTGAATTTTTTTGATTCGATTGAACAGAAAGAAGTCGCAGGGAGCCAAAAAAGATCGAATTTGTGGGCAAACATCTCGTGGATTTTGCACCATGATAACGCACCGTCGCACAATGCCATCATTATCCGCAACTTTTTGACCAAGAACAGAACGAATACCATCTAACAACCATCGAATTCACCTGATTTGGCTCCCTGCGACTTCTTTCTGTTTAATCAAATCAAAAAACCACTACGGGGAACGCGTTTTAGCAGCCGAGAGGAGATAATGAAAAAATCGAAGAAGGCTCTGATGGCCATACCAAACACCGAGTATATATTCAACGAAATTTATTATATAAATTTATTTTTTTTTCTCGATCTTCTCAGGTTGTTTTTGGATTTATTTTTTGAAGCAATGACCATCAATAAGTCCCAGAGGCAGTCGTTGAAAGTAGCAGGGATTGATTTAAGTGAGGATTGTTTCTCACATGGGCAGTTTTACGTGGCCTGCTCAAGAGTAAGCTCACCTAGCAGTTTGGTGTTCTTAGCACCTGAGGGGAAAACTACCAATGTGGTCTACAAAGAGGTCCTTAAGTAGGAAAAAAATACTGGGATAACTACAAACGGGTTTTGCCTATTATTTAAAATTAAAATTTATGTAACTATAATTATGAATAATTATAGGGTTTTTGCTTGACATTGGGTAATTGTGCTAAATGTAAATTATTTATTGTAATCAAAGAAAAGTTAATTGGAGTCAAAATATATTTAAAAACGCATTAAAAATAGTACCTCAAGGGTGATGTGGAAATCTATTGGTATAAAATCTATATATACGTTAACACTTATCTTTTTGAAAATCGGTATCAGAAATTTTTTGAATTTTACGGAAAATATTTGATCGAATGTTAAAAAAGTGTATAATTTTTCATTACCGATTTTTTTGGAAACTGGCTTAAAAAAATGCATTTACAATAGTACCTCAAGGGTGATGCGGAAATCTATTGGTGTTAAATGAAAATATACATATCCTCCGGGGCGAAATTCTTATTACATATGTTCTCCGGGGCGAAGCCCGGGTAACCAGCTAGTATTGTATATTTTAGATTGGTTTTCAACTGCCATCCGAACAAGAACTTACAAAAATCAGTTTGCAGCTACTGTCTACTAGGTTGTAATATTTAACAATCTAGATATTGTGATGGTGCATGTTGCCTATGTGTCTCAAAATACCCAAACTTCATATATATAACATTGTGCTTTGTAGCAATGTCTAATAACTGAACATTTGTTCAGCCTTATAATTTTATAATAAACTTAATATAACGTTGAGTAATAACTACTACTACTACTACTACTACTACTACTACTACTACTATTACTATAATAATAATAATAATAATGATGACGATGACGATGACGATGACGATGACGATGACGATGACGATGACGATGACGATGACGATGACGATGACGATGACGATGACGATGACGATGACGATGACGATGACGATGACGATGACGATGACGATGACGATGACGATGACGATGACGATGACGATGACGATGACGATGACGATGACGATGACGATGACGATGACGATGACGATGACGATGACGATGACGATGACGATGACGATGACGATGACGATGACGATGACGATGACGATGACGATGACGATGCGATGACGATGACGATGACGATGACGATGACGATGACGATGACGATGACGATGACGATGACGATGACGATGACGATGACGATGACGATGACGATGACGATGACGATGACGATGACGATGACGATGACGATGACGATGACGATGACGATGACGATGACGATGACGATGACGATGACGATGACGATGACGATGACGATGACGATGACGATGACGATGACGATGACGATGACGATGACGATGACGATGACGATGACGATGACGATGACGATGACGATGACGATGACGATGACGATGACGATGACGATGACGATGACGATGACGATGACGATGACGATGACGATGACGATGACGATGACGATGACGATGACGATGACGATGACGATGACGATGACGATGACGATGACGATGACGATGACGATGACGATGACGATGACGATGACGATGACGATGACGATGACGATGACGATGACGATGACGATGACGATGACGATGACGATGACGATGACGATGACGATGACGATGACGATGACGATGACGATGACGATGACGATGACGATGACGATGACGATGACGATGACGATGACGATGACGATGACGATGACGATGACGATGACGATGACGATGACGATGACGATGACGATGACGATGACGATGACGATGACGATGACGATGACGATGACGATGACGATGACGATGACGATGACGATGACGATGACGATGACGATGACGATGACGATGACGATGACGATGACGATGACGATGACGATGACGATGACGATGACGATGACGATGACGATGACGATGACGATGACGATGACGATGACGATGACGATGACGATGACGATGACGATGACGATGACGATGACGATGACGATGACGATGACGATGACGATGACGATGACGATGACGATGACGATGACGATGACGATGACGATGACGATGACGATGACGATGACGATGACGATGACGATGACGATGACGATGACGATGACGATGACGATGACGATGACGATGACGATGACGATGACGATGACGATGACGATGACGATGACGATGACGATGACGATGACGATGACGATGACGATGACGATGACGATGACGATGACGATGACGATGACGATGACGATGACGATGACGATGACGATGACGATGACGATGACGATGACGATGACGATGACGATGACGATGACGATGACGATGACGATGACGATGACGATGACGATGACGATGACGATGACGATGACGATGACGATGACGATGACGATGACGATGACGATGACGATGACGATGACGATGACGATGACGATGACGATGACGATGACGATGACGATGACGATGACGATGACGATGACGATGACGATGACGATGACGATGACGATGACGATGACGATGACGATGACGATGACGATGACGATGACGATGACGATGACGATGACGATGACGATGACGATGACGATGACGATGACGATGACGATGACGATGACGATGACGATGACGATGACGATGACGATGACGATGACGATGACGATGACGATGACGATGACGATGACGATGACGATGACGATGACGATGACGATGACGATGACGATGACGATGACGATGACGATGACGATGACGATGACGATGACGATGACGATGACGATGACGATGACGATGACGATGACGATGACGATGACGATGACGATGACGATGACGATGACGATGACGATGACGATGACGATGACGATGACGATGACGATGACGATGACGATGACGATGACGATGACGATGACGATGACGATGACGATGACGATGACGATGACGATGACGATGACGATGACGATGACGATGACGATGACGATGACGATGACGATGACGATGACGATGACGATGACGATGACGATGACGATGACGATGACGATGACGATGACGATGACGATGACGATGACGATGACGATGACGATGACGATGACGATGACGATGACGATGACGATGACGATGACGATGACGATGACGATGACGATGACGATGACGATGACGATGACGATGACGATGACGATGACGATGACGATGACGATGACGATGACGATGACGATGACGATGACGATGACGATGACGATGACGATGACGATGACGATGACGATGACGATGACGATGACGATGACGATGACGATGACGATGACGATGACGATGACGATGACGATGACGATGACGATGACGATGACGATGACGATGACGATGACGATGACGATGACGATGACGATGACGATGACGATGACGATGACGATGACGATGACGATGACGATGACGATGACGATGACGATGACGATGACGATGACGATGACGATGACGATGACGATGACGATGACGATGACGATGACGATGACGATGACGATGACGATGACGATGACGATGACGATGACGATGACGATGACGATGACGATGACGATGACGATGACGATGACGATGACGATGACGATGACGATGACGATGACGATGACGATGACGATGACGATGACGATGACGATGACGATGACGATGACGATGACGATGACGATGACGATGACGATGACGATGACGATGACGATGACGATGACGATGACGATGACGATGACGATGACGATGACGATGACGATGACGATGACGATGACGATGACGATGACGATGACGATGACGATGACGATGACGATGACGATGACGATGACGATGACGATGACGATGACGATGACGATATGACGATGACGATGACGATGACGATGACGATGACGATGACGATGACGATGACGATGACGATGACGATGACGATGACGATGACGATGACGATGACGATGACGATGACGATGACGATGACGATGACGATGACGATGACGATGACGATGACGATGACGATGACGATGACGATGACGATGACGATGACGATGACGATGACGATGACGATGACGATGATGATAATAATAATAATAATAATGTTTGTGGCTTTGTTGTGCCGTTACTGGGAGTTCCGGCACAGGATTCGGAGATTTCGGGTCGGAGAATAAAGCTCGTCGCAATGTGTAAAATAATCAGTTGAATATATTTGATTTGCCCAAAGTTACAATAATGCCCTTTATTTCAAATCCCGATACTCGCGTAACAGTCAACGATTTATAATTATTGGAGTCGCGACAGTATGTTTTCAGACGCACGTCTCCGCTTCGATGTTAATTAGCGACTGCCCGCCGATCGTCGGATTCCGCGGTATTCATCCGCTTGCTGTTGCTAACTCGGGGGCTCCCGAGTTAGCGCTAGCCCTACGCGGTCAGCGTTTTTGATCGTGTCGCATTGCATCGGATGATCGGTCGTCCGATGCAATCGTCAGTCTTTTCGGCGGATGTGGATTTTACGTTTGTCGCTAGGGTCGGATTTCGTATCGGAGGCACTTGGTGTTGCCAAGTGCATTAATTACTCTCTACATCGTTGTGCGCTCACAACATTCCTTCCCCCGCGGAAAAAGAAAAACTGAGATCTTCGAAGTTTTTCGTTATTTATTTGTTTGAGTTTTTCTTTTCTTGAGAGGTTACAATCTAAGTTTCTTATATGCTAATATACACGCTGTGGTTTCCCCCTTTAACTTCTTAATGATTCCCTTTTTTCTTTATTACATAAAGTATAATGCTTATTACTACTCTCGCGTACATTTATTGAAGTCGCTTTCTTTTAATTCTACGATTATATTCTCTAATGGCGTGTAAGTAAAATGTTATTTGTTATATATGTTAAATGGTTTGTCTTTGTCTGTCGTGAGGTCGGTTAGGAAAACGGTTATAATAATAATTTCCTTAGCTATTCTTTTCTTTATTTGTATCTCTAGTTTTCGATAAACGCTTTTAGCCGGTTGGCGTGGACGCGTAACGTTTTTCGTCCTTTTTTAATTATATAATTTATGTCATTAATTTTTTCTATTACTGTGTATGGTCCTATCCAATGTGCTTCTAGTTTCTTTGATCTTCCTCGTCGAACCGTTTCGTCATATAACAATACTTGATCTCCTGCTTTAAATGTTTCGATATTCGTCTTTTTATCGTACTGTTGTTTTGCCTTAATTTTTTCATGTTTAGTGTTTCTCTTGCTATTTCGTTTGTGGCGCGTATTCTTTCTCGAAGTTCTTGCGCGTAATTGTCGTAGGTATATGTTAGTTTTGGCGGTTTCGTTAGAGCTGTCGGTAATGAAGCTTGATGGCCGTAAACTAATTCGAACGGTGTAAATCCTGTCGTGGTGTGGGGAGTTGTGTTATATGTAAACATCGCATAGGGTAGCCATTCATCCCAGTTCGTCTGGTCTTCATTTATGTAGTGTCCTCAAATATTCGGCTAATGTGCGGTGTGACCGCTCTAATGCTCCGTTACTTTCTGGGTGATAAGCTGTCGTTTGTATTTTTTCTATTTTTAGTAATTTGCACACGTTTTTGAACATTTCGCTAGTAAAGTTTTTACCTTGATCCGTGAGTACTTTCTCCGGTATTCCGTGTTCTAATACGATTTTGGTAACAAAAGCTTTTGCGACTGTCGCTGCTTCTTGATTTTCTACGGGAATTGCTTTACTAAATTTCGTCAGGCTATCTTGGAAGGTTAAAATATATTTATTTCTGTTATCCGTGGTAGTTAATGGTCCTACAATGTCAAGGGCGCATTTTTCGAATGGTCTTTGTGGAGTATCCGTAATTGATAAAGGCATCTTTGTTTTTCTGCTCAATTTATTCTTTTGGCAGTATTCACATTTATTTATATAATCTTCGACATCCTTAGTAATTCCATTCCAATTGTGCGTTAATCGGATTCGATTTAAAGTTCTTGTGACTCCTTGGTGTCCTCCCATAGGTAGGTCGTGATATTCTTTTAATATCTGTAGTTTATCTTCTTCCGAGTATTTACTCGGTATTTCCTCTTGCTGTACTTTATTTACTTGTACGTCTTCCACTATCGGGTTTCGACTCAATGCGTCAGCGTTTGCATTCATTTTGCCTGCCTTGTGGACGATCTCGTAATCGTACTCCTCCAGCTTGAGTCTCCATCTAATTAATCTCGAGCCGGGGTCTTTTACGTTAAATAACCATATTAATGGTCTATGATCCGTAATTATTTTAAATTTCGTTCCGTACACGTAAGGTCTGAAATGTTTTACGGCCCATACGATTGCCAACAATTCTTTTTCTGTCGTATTATAATTTGCTCTGCCTTATTTAATACTCTACTGGCATATGCTATCGGTCTGTCTTGTCCTACTGTTCCTTGTGATAGCACGGCTCCGATTGCATAGTCAGATGCGTCTGTAGTTACTAAAAACTCTTGAGTAAAATCGGGGTAATTTAATATGGGTGCCGTAGTTAGCTTTTCCTTTAATGTTTCGAAAGCTATTTGTTGTTCGGCTGTCCAAATAAATTTTTCACCCTTTCTCAATAATTTTGTTAAAGGTTTTGCAATCTTGGAAAAATTGTCGATAAATTTTCGATAATATCCAGCAAGTCCTAGAAAAGTTTGAACGTCTTTTGCTCGTTTCGGAGTTTTACACTTTATTACTGCTTGTATGTTGTTAGGGTCTGGTAGTATTCCGTTTTCTGAAATAATATGCCCTAAATATATACTTCTTTGCGCAAGAATTCGCATTTATCCGGTTGAAGTTTGAAACGATATTTTCGTAATCGTTGTAGTACTTCAATTAGGCGCCGGTTATGTTCGGCCAAGGTTGCTCCATATATATGATGTCGTCGAGATAAACGAGACATTTGATGCCTTCTAAACCCATTAGTGCTGCTATTATAGCCCGCTGAAAGGTTCTTGGCGCGTTTTTTAATCCGAAGGGCATTCGGTTAAATTCGTAGTGTCCATTGGGTGTTGAAAATGCTGTCTTCTTTTTATCTTTTTCCTGCATCGGTATCTGATGGTAGCCGGATGCGAGATCTAATGTAGTAAAATATTTCGCCTTTTCCTAATTTGTCATGTATTTCTGCAATATTAGGCAATGGAAATGAGTCTCCGATTGTAAGAAAATTTAACTTGCGGAAATCTATTACGATTCGAAATTTTATTTTACCTGAGGCGTCCAGTTTTTTTGGTACCACTAGTATTGGAGAATTCCACGGGCTCGTACTAGGGCGGATAATTCCGTCTTCGAGCATCTTGTTAATTTGTCGGTTTATTTCCTCTTTGTGTTTCTCCGGCAGGCGATAAGGCCGGACATTCACCGGCGCGCTATCAGCACGCGTCGGGATCTCATGTTTCACCGCTGGGGTACACGTGAGTTTGTCGTTCTCTAAATGGAATACGTCACTAAAATTCTCGCATATTTGCTCTAACGATTTTCTTTCTTCGTCATTTAAATGTTCCATTCTTAATTTACGACGTACTTCTTCGCATCTTTTTTTGATGGATTCGAGCTCTTCGGTCGGCTGTAACGTGAGTATGTCTGCCGTGTCGGTCACCGGTGCCTCTTCTAGAGTTACATGCGGCGTGACAATTTCTACGGGCTTTTCTGTAACGTTTACTATGCTCACCGGGCAGATAAAGTCTATCGGTTTTACCATGCAGTTGCCGATAAATACTCCCGGAATTACCTCTTCGCTCCGTACGATACCTACTTTATTTGTGTTGGTTATCGCGGATATTATGGTTTCGCTACGCGGTGGTAAGGTAAACTTTCGGTACGGCTGCAGTTTAAATGTCGCGGTGCCGATTTTTAACCGATTTTCAGCGTGATTGGGTATGGCTTGATGTTTTTTCAGGAAATCGATTCCTAGAATGCCTTCGTAGTCCATCGGGAAATCGTCTTGTACTACGTACATTGTATGTCGTATCGTTTTTTTTGCCTATTAGTATAGATGCTCTTATCTTCCCGAGGGTGTAAATTTGGTGTCCCGTTACGCCGGTCAGTGCTATTTTCTTATCTCGTATTTTAGTTGTGTCCTTTAGTTTACCTAATTTTATGAAGGTGACGGCGGCTCCGGAGTCTAGCAAAAAATTTAATTTTCCCTTAGTTGCTTCTAGCATCGGGAGGGTGACGAGGTCTAGTTTATTTTTATCTGTCTTACCTGTCACTTGAGCTACTCTGTACTCGATCGCGCGTCGCGTTTTATGTTTCCCTCTGTCTCTCTTGTTTGTCACTACCGCTGCTGCGGCTGCTGCTGCTGTCGCTATTTGCCGTTTCCTCTTCTGACTCTGGGGTCCTATTTCCTCGATTCTTTTCGGCCGCATTTATTTGGTTTCTTCCCCGCGGCTTATATTTAGATGGGCGGGTCCGTTCTTTCTCGGGTAGTCCGTTAAGCGTCCAACAATCTTCCTGTTTATGCCCTACCTTTTTGCAATGATTGCAATACTTTTCGACGGTATTTATTCCGCGGGGCTTTTCTGCTTTTGGCAACGAGAATCTATTAGCGGGTCGGCTCATACGGCAATCTTGCCCATAATGGCCTGTTTTTTCCACATTTGTGGCATTCAATTCTAACGTTTCGAGCTTGTCGAGATTGCTCCTGACCGTCTTTGTTTCGATCGGTATTATAAGTCGAGCGTTGAGGAGGACCTTTCAATTTCTCCTCTGACGTGGCGCCCAAAATTGCTGCTGTGAGATTAGCGTAATTTCGTGATCGCACGATAGTTTGAATGTCATCTCGGAGTCCTAGCTGGAAATTTTCTAGCGCTAGCTCCTGCATTGTATCTAATATCGTTTTTCTTTGTTCTGAAGAATGTTCGCGGCCTTCGATCATTGATTGATATAGTTCCATTGATAATTTATCTACACGGAGTCCGTATTCTCTCGCGCTTTCGCCTGGCTTTTGCCGGAGCATATTAAATTCTTTCTGAATGTGCGTAGTGCTTCGCTTTGCTAAATAGCACATTTCTATTTCCTGCTTCAGTTGAGCGAAAGAATGTATGTCTCGCGTTTGGAAATCGTACATGGCCTTGCCCGTCAATTTCGTGCAAAGTATAGCCTTTAATAATGATTTTTCCTCTGCGGGGTTAATTTCATTCATTGCATAGGTGCTGGCGTTTAGAAATTTTTGTACCTGACTGCGCGACGTTCCGTCGATTTCCGGAATCATATCGCGGGCTTCCTTTAATTTAATGTACGTATTTATGGGATCGTGTTGGTTTCTGACGTCTTCCAACGTTCGTCCGTAAGTTATGTCGAGAGGGCCTTGGCTGCGTACGCCGCGACCTGTTTCGTCGGGGCGATCGTAATTAGCGGCTTCCATTCGGCTCATGCGATCCTGCATGTCGCGCATGACGCGAAAGATTTCAACAGAGCGCTCAAACTCCGCGGCCTCCGTACGGTTCAAACGATCCTGTATGTCGCGCATCATGTTCAGCATGTCGGTGATCACGGCGCCCTGTGCCGCGAGGTCTGCGTGTGTCGGCTCGGGGGCTCGACTTTGGTCGATGTCGGACGGTCGCCCCGTTAACCGAGGGTCGGAGTCGCGCTATTTCCGCGTCGATCTGCTCGAGTGTCCTCGGCATATTGTGAGTCTCGTCGCGGGGTATGTTGTCTTGAGTCGCTCTCCCTCGCTGGCTCATAATGTCTTCCTCGGACTCTTCGTCTCGTGAATCAAGGCTACTGCTGTAGTTAGTGTCGCTGTCCCAGTGTAACCACCACGCGTCACTGTCTGTGGCGTCTGAATGTGCGTTTGCTTGTGTCGGGGTCAGTCTACCGTCGCCGTTATTATTTCGCGCGTTAAACTTGCGTCTACTTCGTCGAACGAAAATTCGCGTTCTATTACAACGTTTGGGTGCAATTCTAGTATTGGCGAGTCATCGTCTGACATTCGCGAGTCTAAATTTTGTCGCACGCGGTCTAACGCTTCGCTAAGGGTACGTCTATTTACGCGTACGGGGCTTCGCGAGCTATATTCAATCGCGCGCCGCGCTGTCTCGCTGTGTAAGAACGATTCGTTTCGGACGGGACTGAAAGGGGTGATTTCGCCGCTTGACATATATCGGTTATCACTAACTTTTACATTCGACGCTCGCAATAATAGATTGGAACGGACTTACAGTAGTGCCGTGTAACGCATCGTGTCTGTTTCCGTTGATTCGTGTCCTGCAGGGCCGCCGGGCTGCTTCGCCTCGTCCCTGCTTCGCTGCTTCGGGCTGGCGAGTCCGTGCGGTAGGTCGGGGCCTTTTCCGGTGTCGCTGATAGCTGCTACCGGGTGCTTCCTTCTTCTGGAACGGGCCGCGACCGGGTGCTTCCTTCCTCTGGAGCGGACTGCTACCGGGTGCTTCCTTCCTCTGGAGCGGGCTGATTACACCACTTTCACTTGTTCGCTCTTTTCTTTCAGGCGAATACTCGTGACGGAAACACACGCGACGGGGACGTTCTCCGATTGCCGAAATCCCACCGCTGCCACCAATTGTTGTGCCGTTACTGGGAGTTCCGGCACAGGATTCGGAGATTTCGGGTCGGAGAATAAAGCTCGTCGCAATGTGTAAAATAATCAGTTGAATATATTTGATTTGCCCAAAGTTACAATAATGCCCTTTATTTCAAATCCCGATACTCGCGTAACAGTCAACGATTTATAATTATTGGAGTCGCGACAGTATGTTTTCAGACGCACGTCTCCGCTTCGATGTTAATTAGCGACTGCCCGCCGATCGTCGGATTCCGCGGTATTCATCCGCTTGCTGTTGCTAACTCGGGGGCTCCCGAGTTAGCGCTAGCCCTACGCGGTCAGCGTTTTTGATCGTGTCGCATTGCATCGGATGATCGGTCGTCCGATGCAATCGTCAGTCTTTTCGGCGGATGTGGATTTTACGTTTGTCGCTAGGGTCGGATTTCGTATCGGAGGCACTTGGTGTTGCCAAGTGCATTAATTACTCTCTACATCGTTGTGCGCTCACAACAGCTTGATAAAAAAATTAATTTTATTATTAAATTTGAATATGGATAGGAACAATAAAAACATTGACAAAACTTACTTTGATGATTGACGAAATCTTATAAAAAGACAATTACTGAATTTTTACTAAGAAAAATTTTAGATTTATAGAAGAGAATAGATTGCTTAAGTTTTAGATTTCTTTATTTAATTCTAGATAATGTTAATTTTTATATAATATTTTAAACACCATTGTACCACGTCATTCTCCGATTTTCTTCGCGTTGTAGTTCTGCAACTATACACAGATAGAATTTCAAAATCACTTCGCATTCATCAATCTTGCTTTTAACTGAAAAGATATGTGTGCAAATGTAATTATACAATATGTTATACGTTATTACATATCTATTAATAATAAAATATTAAATTATTACAATAAATTAATTGCAGCTAAAAATTTGAATTTTTGAGAATTGATTGATTTTTGATATGACTGACATATACATAAAATTGTAATTACAGTAATTAATTATTATAAATTAAGTTTAGTTTATAATTGAAATTAGTAATTACAATATATATATTTTTGTGGGAGAAATTTATTTTTATTATATTTACTTTATATATAATCAATATTTTTACCATGATTAGCACATGTATCCAAAATTTGATTGCGCATAGCAATAAGCCTAAAGTTTAGGCGCATTCTGGCGTCCATTATTTTCTTTATTTTCTCCACATTAATATGTACACCTGACATCTAGAAATTTTGCACATAAATGAGTAATGATAAAAGATATGAAAAATAAAGATAGTAATAGTAAAGAAGTAAATAGTTGTAAGAATGTATATTAATAAAATAAAAATTAATAAATAAAGTTAAAAATATATTAAATAAATTCAATAAAAATTAAAAAAATTTTTTAATATATAGATGCTTCTGTAAAAAGTAAATAAAAAAGCATATTATTTGACATAAAGAGACAATTGTAACATATTTTATATAAATTATTTTATCACTTTTTAAATTCTTACCACATCTTTCCTCTGTAAAAGACAGACAAATAGACAACCAACTTTTAAAGCTGATTTTTCAATATCCGTTGTCATTATATCGTCGTCTACTAACTCGTCCATTTTCATTAAATCCTCTAAAAAAAGAAAAATTAAAAACATTAATTTGTGTTAAGGGAGAAGGAAGCACTTTAGAACAGAGGCAGTTTAGGACATCTCGAATAAAGAACAAATTTGTCACTTTTTTATGTTAAACGCATTTTTCTGTTGCCAACGTCAATAAACAAACTTCAAGTGAGAGCTTCCGCGCTGTTAGCTGTCATCAAATTAACAGCTTACAAGCTGTTAATGATTTTTGCTGGCTATTGTAATTATTATGGCTCGCAAATATAAGTATTTTTATATTAAATTATTGCTCAAAAAGAAATTCACTTGTATGTTCTGGTTATGATTATATATGTTTTGCATTGTAATGCAACGAAATACAACGAATAATAAAAGAATTAGTATGAAATATCACGTTTTCTTTTTTCAAGTTAAGGTTGGGGCAGTATATTGGACAAAGAGAAATTTGAAAGAAAAAGTTGTGAGACTAATTCTTGCCTTAATTAAGGTTCCAATAGGTGGACACTTATTATGTTCATTTGATTGCCTACTACAAATTACCTACTGTATTGTTAAAGAAAAAAATATATTAAAAGCGGTTTGTAAGATGTTGCCTAGCAAGAGATTTATTACTTTTAATAAATAAAATAAGAAGATGAGAATTATCTCGGTTTTTTATTATCAGTCTTAAACTGCCCCAGTGGCATCCTAAACTTCCCTTCCAGGGAGGCAGATTAGGATATTTTTTAAAAAGGTAAAAACAACGCATTACTCTCAAATGTGTTCGTTTTGCCATATGTTTATATTGAGCATTAATGCCCAAATTAACTTATAATTAAGTCCCAAATTAACTTATAATTGAGTATAAGTGGAAAAAACCAATTTATTAAAAATTGAAAAAATATAAGTTTAAAAAAAAGTGTCCTACAGTGCCTCCCTCTTCTCTACTAATAAAATGTAATTGATATTCTGCGCTCAAGGAATAGTTTTATTTTGTTAATTGTCGAGTAGCATTTGCTTACATTGTATTGTCAACAATCTTGTTATTCTTTGTGAATTTTTATCTAACTTTTAATAAATTAAATTTTAATTTAAAAAAATTATTCTTTTTTGTTGGTAATTATATGTATGTAATAACACATTATGGTATATCTAATAATTATATTATAATTTAAAAAATTTAATTACAAAAGTGTAATTTAAAAAGTACAAAAAGTACATATATTGTAATTTAAAAAGTATAATAAAAAATAATCATTACGCAGCTTTAAAAAAAAAAGATTTGATATATCTTAATTTATACTTTTTCATACTTAATTCATATTTGCGTCAATGACAAATAAAAGGAAAATTAGATAAATAAATTATTATGAATAATTACAAACAATCACAAATTGAACTATATCATCAAATGTTTTTTATCTCAAAATTTATAAACAATATTTTTTTAAAGAAATAATAAATATGTATTTTTTTTATAATTTAAATTATAAACTTTATTATAGTTATTACAAATAACTGT
>JASTWK010001249.1:0-42279 GCA_030770225.1 Temnothorax unifasciatus
TGCAGAAGTCATTTATCTAAATGTACCAATAAATAAAATAACGTATTGTAATGCAAATCTATAATCGTCTCTTCTAACAATTCTCTAACTTCTAAATATTCTATCTCAATTTGTGTGCAATTATTTGGTTCATGGAAGATAAAACAACAGATATTAAGAATGTTTACCGAAATCCGATATGTATTGCGTTAGGACAAGTTTAGTAATATTCGATTGTGCTAGAATTTATTCGTCTAAAACGTAATCAGACGAAACGAAGTAATACTTTGGATCATATCAATATCATATCAATTTTTGAAAATTATATTTATTTTTTTTGTTCTCATGTACACTATTATATTTTTGTTACATCCTAATAAGTTTATTGCTTTTATTTAATTTATCAATATTGGGTTAAATACGGTGCATTATTTGAATAATGTAAAAATCGTTCAAAACAGTATTAATCGAAATTATATATAGAATTAAATTACACATTTACAATATACAGTGACCGACAAAAATAAAAATAATCAAAGATTACTGTCAGAGAAATTCAGGAAAATACTCATCTAAATGTTTCTGACCGCACTATACGTAGACTTACAATTAGTAAAGCTTTACACTACCGGTTCGCGCGTAGTAAACAACTTTTTAACAAAGCTTAATAAGAAAAATTCTTTGCAATTTGCTCGAAAGTTTGCAAATATGTCACTGAACTTCTATATAAAAAAATTCCATGGACAAATGAAAGCAAATTCAAATTATTTAGACAAAAGAAGCGGATTAGAGTCTGGAAAAAGCACGGAGAGGAACTTCATCATATTCGGGAAACTGTGTACACTGAAAAACCCATTTAGTTAAATCAATTAAATCTTTTGATTGGCAAATTTTTTTTTATGTGAACTAAATTTTTTGTTATATTAACTAAAGAATTTTGTTTGCTCATATCCAACCAAAGAATCCTTGGTTTTTCAACCAAAATTTTCCAACCAAAAGATTTGGTTGATTCAACTAAAATAGGTTTCTCAGTGTAAAATGAAGAGCGTCTGGTGGAGAAAATGGTCTAGGGATGTTTATATACTATAGACAGGAATAGGAAATCTTGCAAAAATTGATGGAAATATGACGGCATATCTATATTTACATAATTTGAAAATATGGAGTAGTCTTCCTCTGCTGAGGTTCTAGTTAGAATATAATTGTATTTTCAAGCGCGATAACAATCCAAAACACACAATAAAAGAAGTCAAGCATTTTCTCGTTCCTGCAAAATCAGATAGCTCAAATAGCCTCCGCAGTCTCCAGATTTGAACTAGATCGAAAATCTGTGGGCGATCCTGGATAATAGTGTTGATGCAGAATAACCAATATATAGGGGAGAGTTGGATATTACCGCGCGGTTGACAATTCCGCGCCACTGTTTAACTCAATAACTATTTGTATTACGCTCCTACAATGATCTTAATATCATAGACTAACACGGAATACCCCCCCGCGAATGCGCTGTCAGTTCGTGCCGGTCGTCCATGTGAAGACACTGTGCTGTGCAAGATTTTCTGCTTATTCACTGTAACTTTGATGGTAGTTTCAATAAGAGGTGAGTAATATAATATTTACATTACAGAATTAAATTTGACGCATTTGATAGGCTAAAACGTTATAAATTAGGTTGCAAAATGATTTTAGAAACACGCGTTTCTTTTCTACATATTTTAAGGTTGTAAAGTGAAATGATTGAGTTTGATCATTTCGTGCCCAAAGTTGAAATTTTGAGACTGATTAAATTTTGGAGACTGATAAGATTTTAAAGTTGTTTTTGTAATTCATAGACAATAGGTATAACGATAACTGTGTGTTAAGAGTTACCAAGACTGTTTAGTTTACAATTTAAGGTGCTTACAGAAAAGATCGTTGCTTAAGTTTTGATTTGAATTTATAATGATTGTTATTTGTTAACACATTCACTTATTTTTATATGTAGGTACCTACTAAACGATATTAACGCATAAATATAAAAAAAAATTTTGTTATTGTGTTCTACTTTGTCACATGGCTGTAGCCAGAGTAATTTTTAGAGGCACGATATTATCAGACCAGTTTGGTAATACCGCGTTTTCTCATTTTTTGGAAAATTGTTAATATTTTAGTTTGTGTTTAACTTTGAAGATTATTACTATATTATATATGGATAGCCAAATAAATTACCTATCTAAAACTGCACATTTGTTTTTTTGAAACATTTCTAAGCTTAGATATACGCTTCAATTCTTAGGGGCTCGGTAATATCCAACTCTCCCCTACTCTTACTTTGAAGAGGTACTATCATGGGAAAACCTGTAGACTTACAACATTCGTAAAATTTACTTGAAAGTATACCAAGAAGATTTCAAAAAGTTATTGTGGCTAAAAAAAATCATATTAAATATTAATTAGACTAATAGCATTATATCTTTAAATTGAAATACTATATTATCTTAACTGGCATTTTCATTTTGTCATTCTTAATTACATAATTCTTTACAAATAAACACAGTATATTAAATAAAAAATTAATTTTTTTAATTAAAAACATTTAATTAACAATAAAATTTTTAATTTTAATTATAAATAAATAATTTATAACATAGTTTAAGCAATCCAATCACATATAGATAAGGCTTCTTATTTTTGCCGGTCATTGTAGAAAACTATGACGTTTGTTAATTATTTCTATTCTAATATAAATTTTTTAAGAAATATTACGAGTTTTTTGCAAATGTCAATAGAGATTTATATTTACGAAATAATAATAATATTTTGTTAGAAAATTTAAAAAATGTTGATTTACCTTACGTTTGCGATATGTGATTAATAAATGTGAAAGAGATTCCAAAGCGTTGTAATAATCTTGTTTGTGTAATGTGCAACACAATTTCCTGCAAACAATTTGTCCTCACTTTTGTATTTTATTTATATTACATTACATAAACATATATACGAAACATGTAATGACGAACAAATGACCTGAAAACTTGTTGTATATACGGTTATTAAATAGATATACGAGATTTTGGTAATGATAAAAATTATATTTCCCATTATAAAGCTATTCAGTAGATAAGTAGACAAATAAAATTAGAATTGCGTTGTTACTGTTAACGAAATAATAAATATCTTTTTCGAGAAAAGCGAAAAACATTATTTAAATATATTTTTACACTCTTATATAATATAATCACTTATAATACCCTTATAATACTTATAATAAAATAACTTAATAGAAACTGTTAAAGAACTACTCCGCATTCATATCACCCGTTTTTATCATTATTCCATATCATTTCTGAATTCAAAGAAAAATACCTTATTCTTAGAGATCTACTATTCAAAAGTCGTGTTTTATTTTTCGATATTAACAAAAGTTTACGCGAGAAAAAATCAGGAAATTGTTTAAATTAATATGTGGGTTTGAGATACGACACTGATGTCCGTTATCACAAGTACCGCATAATTAATATAAATCAAAAAGACAAAAGTTGCCTTTCCGGCCTTCGGCTCTATCAGTTTGATATGATTGCGTTGCAGGATCCTTCCTGCAAATAGGAATGTATAAAAGTATGCTGTGCAACAAATAATTTTACATTGCAGCGACAGAGAACGTAAGAATATATTTACCACATAGCACGTAACTAAAATTTATATTAACTTCAGATTGCTTTACGACAATGAGATGGTTCATCCTTCTGTAAGTAACTTATAATAATCTTTTTTTTTTAATACGGTATCAATAATAAGCAAATCGGATACCCCTAACTTTTTTTTAAAGAAACTAATTCGCCTTGATTGATTGTAACTCAGGAAAGATAAAGCCTAAACGATTCATATTTACATGACATTTCTTTCCTGTTTCGAATTCTAGATTTACTTTCTGACAAATACTGAAATTAATTAAGAATTATTCTGTATACATTATATTTATTTTTTGCTTATTATTTTCATATACTTTGTTACTTCTATAATATATTATACTTATTTCATTTTGAATCGCACTTTTCAGCGCCTTTATTGGCACGCTTCTAGTAAAAAATGCCACATCATCGAAAAATCTGGAATATCCTTCACGTTTGGATTGGTTATTTGGCGTAAATAATGAACCGGATAAAAATAAGGAAAAAGAAAAGAAAGATGACAAGCCGACTGTATGCCAATCTCAGGAGTGCAAAAAAATAGGTATTTATTAAACGGCAATAGATATATAGCTGTATTTTAATTAACACCTAATCTGAAAATTTAAATCAGTATTTATTTATTGCCTTTTCTTTGTTTCTATCTCTTCTTCCAGCTCGGATAATATCGGAGAGCATGGACAAATCTGCGGATCCGTGCGACGATTTCTATGAATACGCTTGTGGAAAATGGCCAGAACATAATCCTATCCCAAATGAGTTGGAATCCTGGAGTGTGTTACACAGAGCGCAAATAAATGTCCAGATGCAAATAAAAGGTAAACGCCAAATCAACGCCTGAACTTGTGTGTGTGTGTGTGTGTAATAATATTAAAAAAATAAAAATTAAATAATATTTTGTAGAAATTCTTGACGAGGGTCCCAAAAAAAACGATCTTTTAGCGGTGAAACTCGCTAAGAAGTGGTATGCGGTGTGTATGAATACAGGTAAGCGCGAATGGCTCTCGAATCACTAAAACGCTGTACGAAAATTCGTACTAATATTTATTACTATTATACATAATCGCGTTCTACAATATGACTTCTGATTCACGAAATGCTTCCAGATGCAATGGAGAGGAATGGACTCGAGCCGCTCGTCTTTACCTTATCGCGGATAGGCGGCTGGCCATTGACAATGGAACAGGACGAATGGAATGAGCAG
Source organism: Temnothorax unifasciatus (assembly GCA_030770225.1). Taxonomy (NCBI): domain Eukaryota; kingdom Metazoa; phylum Arthropoda; class Insecta; order Hymenoptera; family Formicidae; genus Temnothorax; species Temnothorax unifasciatus. Next base: position 4,852 of record JASTWK010001249.1, read on the forward strand.
GAGTACAGTTGGCAAAAAGTGGATGATCAATATGTGCGCTTGACAGGAAGAAATGCTTTTCACGACGTGAGCGTGAACATTGATTATGGTTCGAACGAGACTCGGAAAATAGTATATGTATGTAGCTTATCACGACATAAGCTTCTTGTTAAAATTATCATTATGCCTGCATTAACATTACTCAAATCTGAATTCAAAGGCGTGTTTGCGATGTAATTGCCGTCTCTATAATGTTATTATACACATATACACAATTTGTATCTCATTATCGAGTATCTAGTATTATCGAGCGCTTAGATTCTACGTTGCTCTTTGCATTATACGTGGACGTAAATTTAAAACATTCAAAACATTCGTCTTAATTTTTTACTATCAATTTTTCTTTAACTTAAGTACTTGTTGCTAGATTGATATTCCAGATCTACCTACGGGTTCAAATAGACTTTGGAGTGAAACCGACAGCGAAGAGGAAGAAAACAAAAGCGACGAGGACGCCAGCGACGAGCAGAAAGATAGCCAAGAACGTGGAAGCAAAGAAAAAAACGATGACAAAAGTGGTAATAATAAAAACGATGAAAATAAAGATGATAATAACGATAACGATGAAAGTGATAACAACGATGACGATAAAGATAATGATAATAATGACGATGAAAATGACGATATCGACACAAACGAACAGAATGACGATGATAATCCGAAGAAAAAAGTTAGTACGAAAAAGACTGGCAAGTCAGCGAAAAACAAAAAATTAAAGCATGGTAGAAAGATGAAGACTAGTACCCACTCTAAGAACAACCATCATAAGACGAAAAAAGAAGGGATAAAAAAACGGGCAATACCGACAAACATTCGCGAGAAATTACGCGTGTGGAAGACTAAAAAAAATCACGTAAAGCAAGAACTAAAGAGGCCGAAAGAAACTTTAGAGGCGACAACACCGCAGGATAACACAAAAGACATGATCGACGAAGATAACAATCTGAAAAAATACGCTAATTACATCTCGAAAGTAGCTCGCGCTATAGCTAAAACAAGAGGCGTCGAAGTCTCAGAGGAACACATGGATAAAGATATTCAAGACATGATCGAATTTCAAGTAAAACTAGTCGAGGTAAGTGCAATCTACTTTACAGGCAATGAAAAGAGAAGAGTGTATAATAGCCTGAATAATAATATATTTTAGATTACTGCGGGAAATGTTATGAGATACAGAGATGTTGAGAGTATGACGCTCAATGATTTTCAGAAATGGTATGATAAAAAGAAACCTAAAACTCCCAACAGCGCAGTAAGTAGCGTTCCTTAATTTACCAATTTAATCTGTTAAATTATATCTCTCTGAATAACTAAGCTTGATTAACGCAACACAGATGAACTGGGTGTACAAAATTGGGGAATTATTTGATGAGGCCCACGTGCAAATAGGTGATGATTTAACTGTAGGAATTAGTCAACAAAATTACTTCAAGAATCTTGTTGCTTTGCTGGATAAAACATCAAGTCGAACAATTGGTAAATTTTAAAAGAAATACATCGATAATAAGGAAATATCGTCGATGAACGTGCTCACGCGAGATATGTTTCAGTGAACTATATACATTGGAACTTCCTGAGTAGAATAATAAAAACTACCACAAGTGAAATGAGAAAATTATATCATGCATGGGAAGGAAAAGAGGAGAATGATGATAAAGAGGTTTTCGGAATTTCCTTGAGGTATAATACAAGCTTTTGCATTTTTGGAAATTGTTTCGTACATGATTATCAGCGTAACAATTTGCACTTCAAGTCGCTAGAAATATAATTCATTTTTAGTACATTCTATTTTTATGTCACATTATTTATTCTTAATATAATCTTAACGCGTATATCAAAATTGAGTTCGTTCTAAATTATACTGATATCAATTTAATCATAAATCGTTTTCATAGATCGAGCAAATGCACACGCGAAGTAGCCGAGATGAGTGTCATTCTGGCGTACGAATATGTCAGGAACCATTTCTCAGATGAAATCACGACAACTGTAAATACTTTATGTTGATTATTGAAAGTTTTATTTTATATGACGTTTATAACAATACCTATTCTGACTATGGTCTCTGACTAGGTTTATAACAATACCTATGCTAAAGTGGTTGTACTAATTCAGAGTTTAACTTTTTTACTTTACATTGGAAAGAAAAAGATAAACTTTGAACTCTGCAGCCAGTTCAGCAATAAAAAATAGATTACAATATCTTTATTCAATCATATCATTTATTCCTACCGCAGGCATCGGACATGGTGGACGATATACAAAAAGAAGTCGAGTATCAAATTAAAGAATCAAATTGGATGGATGAGGATACTAAGGATTTTGTTTTAGCAAAATTAGTGAATCTAGACAGATTTATCGGGTATCCAGATTGGTTTAACAATAACACTAAAGTTAAACAATATTTTCAAGGAGTAAGTTTTTCAAAATGTATTAATTTTACCACTACATAGTGACTGTCTTACTTAATTATTCTGTTCTGTTAAAGCTCGTTATCGGCAAATCGTATTACGAAAATATACTCAGTTATGATAGATACAGCAAGTGGAAAAGCCTTCGAGAATTATTGTTAGAAGACAAAGATGCTGATGACACGTAAGATAACGCATTTGTATTTGTTTCAGTGTAATTACAGCTTTATTCTTTAATTTGCAAAGCAAATTCATATAATAAATTCCGTATTACAGAATGATGATAAACCCCACAACGGTAGATGCTTATTTCTCCCCGGGTGCTAATTCCATAGGTTCATATAATATTTCTTTTTAGTGGAATTAAATCTATAATATAATTTACAACTATATTCACTTTTATTAACCCCTTCGTTGGCATTGACGCAATAGTGCGTCAAATTAATCGGTGCCCTGTGTGGCATTGACGCAATAGTGCGTCAATCTTTTTTTCTTTGATTTGGTATCCAAGTCTTACACGGGGGTTTTTGCAAATTTAAAATGGTACAAATTTTCAGGATGAAAAATTTTCCTGCCATTTTGGACACTTTTTGTCAAATTCTCTCTGCCAACGAAGGGGTTAACATTGATCTCTTTTTCGATTATAGCTATCTCGGCAGCGGATTTCCAGAGCCCATTATTTGCTTATGGTCGACCACAGTAAGTGAACAATTTCGAACAATTAAAATTATTAACGTGACTATAACGATAAGTACAAATAAGCTTACATAATTTCTAAAAATTTTATAATTTTTAATAAAATTTTGTCTAATTACTTACTCTTTATTCCAGAGTTATTAATTATGGTATTATTGGAATGATCATGGGTCACGAAGTTAATCACGGATTTGATAATAGAGGTAACGTTATGAAGTAATATTTGCTATTAGATCGTTTACTTTATTAAATACTTTATTAAATTGCAATGCTTTATTGTTGCAACAATATAATAATATCTATCAGCTTATTTTAAAATACATCTCAAAAGGTCTTTGAAAGTACTTGAAAAGTATGACTAGACAAACAAAGAATAATTAATATTAAATTTTTAGGGCACTTATATGATAAGAACGGAAATGCTGTGGAATGGTTATCCGCAATGGCCGAAGCATATGGCAAGAGGGCAGAATGTTTTGTCGAGCAATTTAATAATTATTCCATTGACAAGACATCGAATTACACAATAAAGGTGCGTTATCTATTCTACATTTAATTACTGTTTAATTTACACTACCGTTATTTTTTCGACGTACTTTTTAAAAATATTTGATCATACTTATTCAAAATTGTCAAAAATTGCAGGACTATGGCAATCAAACTGCAGGAGAGAATATCGCGGATACAATGGGATTAGAGGCAGCGTTTAAAGCATATCAAAGGAGACAAAGAGAATGCGGGAAACCGGATACTGTATTGCCAGGTCTTGAGAATCTCACTAACGATCAACTATTCTTCTTATCCTTTGCTAATGTAAGTATCGTTAATTCAGTTGGTAAATTCAAAGGTGTAATAATTAAATTTTAGGAATAATTATGTGCGTTAATATATGTATGAAATTGCGGTAACGCTTGCAGTTGTGCTGCGAAGCTGCAAAAATGAATAGTACCATAAATAAAGCCCAATATGACCCACATAGCCCCGGACGATTGAGAATTATAGGAAGCGTTTCAAATTCACAAGATTTCGCCGAAGCTTACAATTGCCCGGTCGGCAGTGCAATGAATCCCGAAAAGAAATGCCACATCTGGAAGTGAATAATTCACACGAACATTATAAATTAAACTTACCAATGTTTTAAAAAAATGTATAATTAATGACAAAAGTTGTCTATTCACACATATTGATGAATAAAATAAAACATAAATAATGAACTGGTTTATTTTTTCCATCACAGATTTGAAGTGCTTATCATAACCTCATCATATAAAGATAACAATTAATTATATTTTTGCTTCAGTTGCATGTAAGTAATAATGTGTATAATTATGGTGCAAAGCGATTGACTCAAGTCAGTTAACAAAACTCGACAAGAACGATAAGAATAGTATTTGGTGACTGAGAACTAATTTCTATTTTTGGATGTCTTCGATACCACTTGTTGAATAATTGCCCGATTGGCAATTCGGGAAATCTCGAAGAGAAGTTCAATATTTAAAAATGACTCAACTGAATCTTGCGAAACAATTTCACAAAATTTCTGCAAAAAATATCTTGCAGAAGTCATTTCTCTAAATGTATCAATGAATAAAATAACGTATTGTAATGCAAATCTATATGATCGTCTCTTCTAATGATTCTCTAACTTATACGCTTATTATAAACTAAACTTACTAATCTTAACAAAAATATATAATAAATGATAAAAGTTGTCGATATTATATACATATATCAATGAATATAATAACGTATTTATATTATTTAAAAATCTCGTTCATTTTTTTTCTTCCCAGGTTGGAAGTGCCTATTATGCAATAAAGTAGATAGATAATTAGAATTGCTTTTTTATTGAACGAGGTAATAAATATTGTTTTTGAGAAAAGCGAGAACCGAATGTAAATATCTTTTTTAAATTCTCATAATATAATAATCTACAATACCTATAAATAAAATAACTTGACCGTAAGTTCTTAAAAAATTACTCGCCATTTATTTCTCTTACTGTTTTTATTTCTTATACATCGTTTCCGAATTAAAAAAAAAGACACTATACTTGGAGATGTACAATTTAGAAGTCAATTTAGATGTACAATTTTCCGATATTAATAAGTTTACGCGAGAAAAAGAGTGGATATTGTGTAAATTAATATATGTAAATTTGAGGTACAGTATTGATATCCGTTATCGCAGGCGATATTTCATTAATATAAATGGCAAAGACAAAAGATACGTGTCCGACCTTCGGCTCTATCAATTTGATATGGTTGCGTTGCAGGATCCTTCCTGGAAATAATATTGTATAAAAGTACGCTGTGCAACAAGTAATATTACATTGCAGCGACGAATACAAGAAGAGAAATATATTTACCACATAGCACAACTAAAATTTATATCAGTCTCATACTGTTTTACGACAATGAGGTGGTTCATCCTTCTGTAAGTAACTTATAATGATCATTTTTTGAATACGGTATCAATCACAAACAAATCTGCGATCCCTAACTTTTTCTTTTAGAAAACTATTTTGCTTTGATTGATTGTAACTAAAAAAAGGTAAAGCCTATGATTTATATTTACATGACATTTCTTTCCTGTTTCGAATTCTAGATTTATCTCCTGACAAATATTAATTAAGAATTATTCTTTATATCAATCAAAAAAAAAGGAACGTCGAGCCGTAACAAGGTGTTAGTGTTAAAAATTGTGTATTAAAGTAAAAGAATTTTGAACACTAACACCTTGTTACGGCTCCACGCTCCTTTTTCTTCGATTAATTTTTAATCTCGTGAGCCTTTTTTATATATTCTTTATACATTATATTTATTTCTTTTTTATTATTTTTACACACTTTGATATTTCTATAGTACATTATACTTATTTTATTTTAAATTGCATTTTGCAGCTCCTTCATTGGCATACTTTTTGTGAAAAATGCCACACCATCGAAAAACCAGAAACATCATTCGCGTCTAGATTGGTTGTTTGGCTCAAGTAATAAACAAGACGAAAATAAAGCAGAAAGTAAGCCTACTGTATGCCAAACTAAGGAGTGCATAGAAATAGGTATTTATTAAACGGCAATAGATATATAGCTGTATTTTAATTAACACCTAATCTGAAAATTTAAATCAATATTCATTCATTGTCCTTTCTTTGTTTCTATCTCTTCTTCTAGCTCGGATAATATCGGAAAATATGGACAAATCTGTAGATCCTTGCGACGATTTCTATGAATACGCCTGTGGAAAATGGTCAGAGCATAATCCTATCCCCACGGGAATGAATTCCTGGAGTATGTTTAAAAAAGCGCATGTAAATGTCCAAAGGCAAATAAAAGGTGGACGTCAAATCAACCTAAATTTTAACTGGAATCTTGTGTGTAATGATATTAAAGATTAAATGATTAAATTTTTTTCGCAGAAATTTTGGATGAGGGTCCCAAGGACAGCGATATTTTAGCGGTGAAGCTTGCGAAGAAGTGGTACACGGTATGCATGGATACAGGTAAGTGCGAATGACTTTCAAGTGTTTGAAACGCCATGAAAAATTTCGAATGCTTATTACTTTTATACATAATCGCGCTTTACGAAATAATTTCTGATTCACGAAATGCTTCTAGATGCAATGGAGAGGGATGGGCTCAAGCCGCTCGTCCATACCTTATCGCGAATAGGCGGCTGGCCATTGATAATGGAACCGGACAAATGGAACGAGGAGTACAGCTGGCAAAGACTGGATGATAGATATGTGCACTTGACAGGAAGGAATGCTTTTCACGACGTGAGCGTGACGACCAAATATTTTGGTTTGAACGTGACTCAGAGAGTAGTACATGTACTTATCACGGCACAAGCTTCTAATTAAGATTATCGGTGTTATACGCTTGCATTTACATTACACATTCAAAAAAATTTTACACACTCTGAATCTAAAAGTGTGTTTGCGATGTAATTGGTGTCTCTATGTTGTTATTATACACCATTCACATGTATCTCATAGTATCATCGACCGCTTATATTCTAAGTTGCTCTTTGCATTATACGTGGACGTAAATTTATATTCAATTAAATCATTTATCTTAATTTTTCACTAGCGATTTTTCTTTAATTTAAGTTCTTGTGGCTAGATCAATATTCCAGATCTACCTCCGGGTTCGTGTAGACTTTTGAGTGCAATCGATAGCGAAGAAAAAAGATACGAAAGCGAGGAAGATCCTAACGACGAGGAGAAGCAAAGCGATGAGCAGGAAGATAGTCAGGAACCTGGAAGCAAAGAAAAAAATAATGACGGTAATAATAGCAATGATGGCAATGAAGATGGTGATAACGACGATGATAAAGATGATAATAACGATATCGATAAAGATAATAATAATAATGACGTAAAAGATGATGATGATGACAATACAGATGACGATAACGATACAAGCGAACAGAATGACGATAATAATGCGAAGAAAAAAGTCGGTATAAAAAAAACTGGCAAGTTAGCAAAAAATAAAAAATTAGGGCATAGTAGAAAGGTGAAGAGCAGTACTCATTCCAAGAAGTACGAAAATCATAAGACAAAGAAAGAAAGGATAAAAAGACGAGGAATGTCGACAAATGTTCACAAGAAATTACGCCTGCAGAAGAATGGCAGGAATCGGGTGAAGCAAGAACGTATGGAGAGGCTGAAAAGAACTTTAGGAGCGACAACATCACAGATTAGCACAGAAGAAACTATTGACGAAGATAACGAGCTGAAGCAATACGCTAATTATATCTTAAAAGTAGCCCGCGCCATAGCTAAAGCAAGCGGCATCGAAGTCTCAGAGGAACATATGAATAAAGGTATTCAAGATATAATGGAATTCCAAATAAAACTAACTAACGTGAGTGTTACATTACTTCGGAAGCAATGAAAAGAGAAGAATGTATAATAACCTGAATAACAATATATTTCAGATTACTATGAAATCCATCGGTGATAGAAAGATGACACTCAATGATTTCCAGAAATGGTATAATAAAAAACTAAAATCTCCCAAAAGCGCAGTAAGTCGTTTTTTAATTAACTTATTTATTTCCTCCAACTTAATTAACTAATAATGTAATCTAATATAATTATCTATTGTAATATATCTTTGATAAATTAAGCATTATTAACGCAACACAGATTGAGTGGCTGTACAAAATTTGGGAATTATTTAATAAGGCTCACGTGCAAATAGATGACGATTTAACTGTAGAAATTGGTAAACTAGATTATTTCGAGGGTCTTGCCGCTTTGCTGGATAAGACGTCAAGTCGAACGATCGGTAAATTTTGAAAGAAATGCGGCTATACCTAATAAGGAAATGTCGTCGATCGACGCGCTCACGCGAGATATGTTTCAGTGAACTATATACACTGGAACTTCTTGAGCAGAATAATAAGAGCTACCACAAGTGAAATGAGAGAATTATACAATGTATGGGAACCAAAAATGGAATATAATGTAGAAAAAGTTCCTGGAGTTTCCTTGAGGTGTGATACAAGCTTTTATATTTTTGACAATTATTTCTTACATTATTATCAGCGTATAACCATTCGCTCTTCAACTCGATCGCTAGAAATATAATTATTTTTTATTATAGATTCTAGTTTTATATTACATTATTATTCTTAACATCATTTTAACGCGTAAATCAAAATTGAATTAGTTCTATTATACTGATATCAATTTAATCATGAATTGTTTCCACAGATCGCGCAAATGCATGCAAGAAGTATACGAAATAGAAGTCATTCTAGCATACGAGTATGTGAGAAAGCATTTCTCTGACGAAATCACGACGACCGTAAATATTTTGTGTTGATTATTAAAAGTTTCTATTTCATTTGCTGTATATAACAATAAAACAATATATTCCTACTATCTCTATTTAATTGAATCACTTATTCCTATTGCAGGCATCGGATATGGTGGACGATATACAAAAAGAAGTCGAGTATCAAATTAAAAAATCAAATTGGATGGATGAGGATACTAAGGATTTTGTTTTAACAAAATTAGTGAATCTAGACAAATTTATCGGGTATCCAGATTGGTTTAAGAATAACACCAAGGTTGTACAATATTTTCAAGGAGTAAGTTTCTCAAAATGTATTAATTACCACTACATAGTAACTGTTTTACTTAATTATTCTGTTCTGTTAAAGCTCGTTATCGGCAAATCTTATTACGAGAATATACTCAGCTATGATAGATACAGCAAGCGGAAAAGCCTTCGAGAATTATTGAAGAAAGATATTGATTACACGTATGTAAGATAATGTATTCGTCATATTTCTTCCAGCGTATTTACAGCTTTATTTTTTAATTTGTGAAGTAAATTTGTATAATAAATTCCGTGTTACAGTATGATAATGAACCCCACAATGGTACATTCTTTTTTCTCCAATGGTGATAATTCCATAGGTTCGTAATATTTCTTTTTAGTGAAATTAAATCTACACGATCTAATTTACAACTGTTCATGTCATTGACGTTAATTTCTTTTTCGATTATAGCCCTCTCGGCAGCGAATTTCCAGAGCCCATTATTTGCTTATGGTCGACCACAGTAAGTAAATAATTTTGATTAAACTTATTAACACGACTAGTAACAAACAAGCTTACATGATTTCGAAGAATTTCTAATAAGATTTTGTTTAATTACTCTTTATTGCAGAGTTATTAATTATGCTATGATTGGAATGATTATGGGTCACGAAGTTAATCACGGATTCGATCCTTATGGTAACGTTTAAATTAGATCGTTTATTTTATTAAATTACAGTATTTTATTGTTGCAATAATATAATAATATCTATTATTTTATTCTAAAATCTATCTAAAAATTTTTTTAAAAATATTTAAAAAGCATGACAAAAAGAACAAAAAACAATTTTTAGGACACTTGTATGATAAGAACGGAAATATTGTGGAATGGTTATCCGTAATGGCTGAAGCATATAGCAAAAGGGCAGAATGTTTTGTCGAACAATTTAATAATTATCCTATTAACAAGAGTTGGAACTTCAAAATAAGTGTACATTATCTATTCTGCATTTAATTATCATTCAATTTACTGTTATTTTTTCGACGTGCGTTTTTGAAAATTGCGTTTGATCATACTTATTGTCAAAAATTGCAGGACTATGGCAATCAGACGGCAAGAGAGAATATCGCTGACACATTGGGATTAGAGGCGGCGTTTAGAGCATATCAAAGGAGACAAAGAGAATGCGGGAAATCGGCTATATTACCAGGCCATGAAGACCTCACTAACGATCAACTTTTCTTTCTATCCTTTGCTAATGTAAGTATCACAGATCGTGAATTAGGATCTGTAATAATTCAATTGTAAAAATAATAATAATGTGCTATAATATATATATACACAATAAAATTGCGGTAACGCTTGCAGTTGTACTGTGAAGCTGCGGAAATGAGTAGCATCATAAATAAAGCCCAATATGACCCACATAGCCTCGGATGGTTGAGAGTGATAGGAAGCGTTTCAAATTTACAAGACTTCGCCGAAGCTTACAATTGCCCGATCGGCAGTGCAATGAATCCCACAAAGAAATGCCATATCTGGAAGTGAATAACTATACGCTTATTATAAATTAAACTTGCCAATGTTTGACGAAAATGTAAAATAAATGACAAAAGTTGTATATCTACACGTATCGATGAATATTATAATGAGGCACATAATATAAAGAGCTCGTACATTTTTTTCCATCACACGTGCGTGGAAAGTGGCCCATTCCGCGCGCGCCATCTGTACGACAAATAGCCAATTCCCCACGCGAGAAATTCCCCACTCGAACTCGTGCGGGAATGAAATATTCCCGCACTGCGTGCGGGAATATCTCATTCCCGCACGGCCTCGAGTGAGAAATCTCTCGCGCGTGCGAAATCGGCCATCCGTCGCACAGATGGCGCGTGCACAATAGGCCACTTTCCACGCACTTTGTAATATAAAATAGGGTGTGTAACACGTGCGGGTTGAGAATTGGACACTCGTGCGGGTGAACGCACTCGCCTTCGGCTCGTGCGTCCACTCCGCACTCGTGTCCAATTCTCAACTTCCCGCACTTGTTACACAAATATAAAGAGCTCGTACATTTTTTTCCATTACAGGTTTAAAGTGCTCATCATAATTTTATCGTGTGAATATAACAATTAATTATGTTTTTGTTCGGCTTTAATTATATTTAAGTAATAACATGTATAGTTATGGTGCAAAGTGTTAATTGATTCAAGTCAGTTCAGTGAATATCATTATAATGAAGTTTCTTTCTATTGTCAAAAATTACATCCCCATATCCCTACCTACCCGTACCCTTGCTTATTCGTTTTCCTATCTACTCGATTTTTATCTAATTTTTACTCGTATTCCTATCTCCTGCCTCCGTATCTCTATATGTATTATAGTATACCTATAGTTACGACTGCGATTACCCGTAATCAGACAAACGCGCGCAAATTTTAAATCGGGTTTTTAATCGGTTTTAAATCATTTAAAAGGACCATTTAAAAGTTTTATTTGAGTTTCATTTACGCGGAATAGAAATTTAATACGAGACGACATCTTTCCGCGCACGTCTCTGATTATGTATACAATCGCATGTATACAGATAACTTTACAGCTAGGCTTACCTTTACCTGTACTTTTATACATTGATTGGTGTGGTACACCAACCTACCTTAATCCTCTTCGTTTTCATTCTTCTAGCTAGACTCTAGAGTATACACAGAAAAAAAGAAGTGTCAAATCAACAGTAGTTATACTCATATATATACGCAAAAATACATAATCTTGAAATGAGATTATATTGCGTTAAACGAAAAAAATTTTCTTGAATAAAGTCATTATATAGTTCAACCAAGAAAATAAATGTTAAAATAAAAAGTTGATATTCTTATAAGAAGATTATAGTAATCTTGCATATATATGAAACAATCTATATCTTCTTATAAGAATATCAACTTTTTATTTCAACATTTATTTTCTTGGTTGAACTATATAATGACTTCATTCAAGAAAATTTTCTTCGTTTAACGCAATATAATCTCATTTCAAGATTTCCAACTTTTCCAATGTTAAAACTAAAGATATTTTCAAATCAAGAATATTCCTTTTTTTTCTGTGTAGACTCACCTCTTGCAGCACCTGGCTTTATATAGCCAAAGAGAGATCGGCAGTAAGGAGAAATACTCCTGCTGCTACGCCAATAAGCGTAAGATTTTACGCTTTTATATGATGCGCGAAACACGAACGCGTCGCGAAAAGGCCATCACATTAATTAAATTAATTAGTACAGACAGAAAGAAGTGTCAAATCAACACTTATATACTTATATATACGCAAGAATATATATTTAATCTTGAAATGAGATTATGTTAAACAAAGAAAACTTGCTTGAATAAAGTCATTTATACAGTTAAACGAAGTTTTATATACATAGTTTATTCAAGAAAAAAAAGTTGAAATAAAAAATTGAAATTCTTATAAGATTATATATTCTTGCGTACATACAACTATATCAGTGTTGATTTGGCACTTCCTTTTTTTCTGTGTACGAAACTAAAAATTAATAATAACAATAATAATTTCGTTAGCATATAAATTAATTTCGCATTTATTTTTTACACGCGTTTATTCGTAGCAATTAAAATGTATATCCAGGAATTAAAATACATATTGATACATAGAAAATAAATCTAAATTTGCGAAAGATCTCTATGTCGACAACGTTTTGAAGAAACTCGATCACGATTATGAAATTTATATTAAAAAACTTCCAAAAATATAAACTTTATAATATAAACAATAAAACTTTAATTTAAAAACAAATAAAAGAAAATTGCCAGACGCGCCATTCGATAGAATCTAAGGCCCATCATATATGCGTATTTTCGATTCGAACGGTTCGTGGCTGAATCTCATATCAAAAGCATGCAGAAATGAGAAATTCAAATGAATAATGACGTAAGATCTAAAAAGGATAATAAATTTCTCACACAATTAGAACTGTTATAATTATTTTTTTATATTTTGCAAATTATTAAAGTTATTTTTAATATGATATATTAGTTCAAAATTATTTTTAAGTGACATAAAACTGATTGGTTGTAAAATAATTATCTAGATAATTAACTAGGAAAAAATCTTTTATTTTATAACAATAAATATATGTATGTATTAGATCTCACGTCATGTTACTACTTTAACTGATAAAATCCAGTTATCAATTACCTCAATAGATTGTTAATTTATCACTTACCAACCCCGATGCGCAACAGCGGAATTACATCTGCCACGTAGCTACGTTGATTCTGTAATAAACAATATAAAATTCGCATTAAAACAGTGTTCAAAAAACTCAACGTTTTAAAACATAATTCTTACAAGATCGAACGTTTTATTCATTATTCAATTGGATATTTATTCAAATAATTACACATTTTCCCCGAAAACGATATTTACAAGAATCAATTTTTATAAAATACTAAATTACTCATTTTCTTCTAACTATTATTTATAAATCATGATGAAATAAAAAGGCTCAAGAATAAACAAAAAAATTACTCTTACATAAAATAAAAATTAATATTTACCGCAAAGTTGTCCCGCTGGCGCCCGATGCCTCTCCCAGGCCTCCTCCTCCTCTCAGGCTGTCCTCTCGGGTTGTTAGCTCCCTCGACGCTCGACACAATTTTCACCGGCATCACACGTACACGCGGATAACTATAATCGCGCGATATTTAATTTGTCAGTCCCAAAAACGTGAAGTAATGACCGATTTTGTCCGTGGAAAAATCGTCCGCGATAACCGCGTTATCTCGACGCGTTCAGAGCCGGACAACCGACTCGATTTGCCTGATTAAGGACTTAACCCCGCGTGGTCAGGATGAAGTGTTCGACAGAGAGAAAAGAGATCCTCGAAAAGTAGAAAGCGAGCTCTCTACAATGAGAATCATCTCCCCTCGCCACCGGCACATATCTGGTTACAGTCCCTCCACGCACAGTTAAGTCAAATTATCTGGACAGACTGCGATCAAGGCCGTCATCGTTCAACGACCGCGCACGAGACAGCCGTCACGTCTGAGAACGTGGAAATTGACGCAGTTATATGCTAATTATTAAAATCGCGCGACGGAATCCGATGACTTATCGAACGGCACTCCCGAAAATGCGACGATTTTAATTGTCATGTTCGAAAATGCAACGATTTCGAGCGGCACTCCCAAAAATGCGACGTAACGAACCGTTTATACAATCGGCGGCGATTGGGTTTAGTTGCCCTTTTCTTCGGTAAAAACGGAATAGCCTGTAAAAGATAAGATTACGCGTACATTTAGGGCTGTACACTAGGTTGAGATAGATAGAGATACAAGTATATACGCAAGTATAGAAATATGTGGGAATAATGCTATAGTTGAAAGAGTTATAGAAAGCGGATAAAGTATATACGCGCCGCGTGTAATAAATTTCGAGAGTATCGTACAAGGTATGGCAAAGCTGCGATCATTATATTCTAGTGATTACTTGTAATCACGTTTAATTGTAATCAATATTTTGTTTGTTTTAGGAAACAAATGTGAGTGCCATGAAGAAATAGTAATGCGGAAAGAAAAGAAGAGCCTAAACCGAGGAAGCGGGCAGATATGTAACAAGGTGAGCATTTCATAATATATTATTATTAAATTTGTTCATTTATTGTATATTTACATGCAACAGAACTTCATTAAGCGATAAAATAATAAATTACTTATTTTAGATATGGGATAAATTGCTTGATAAAATAGTTTAATTTTAAAATACAGAAATTGAAAAAAGATAGAAAATATTTTACAGCCATGCAGAGCATGTTAAAATATAAGTCGACTTATATTTTGATAAATTGATTCAAACTTAATAATGATATTTTTTTATATTTCTTGTCAATCTTTGTATGCGCGGATAGGATTACAAGATTTTTAGCAAATATATGATTATTTAATTTCGAGATTAAGATAGGAGATAGGATATATAATTGAATACACTTACCAGTGCGATGCGCAGTAATAGAGTTGTACTCGTATGTACCACTGATCTGTAAAATATAAATGTATTTAAATAAATATCCAAATTAATATTTCTAATTTCAATATTTAAAAAAATAATATTATTTATTACATGCATTTATCTTTTTATTCTTAATCTCTTTCACTTTTTTCATAAATTCTTAATCTTTCGTATTTTTTTAGCCTTTTAATTAAATATTTAATTTAAAAAAATTACGTAACTCTCTACACGATATCTTTTCATATAAAAACTTTGAAAAGTGTGATAAATAGAATCTCTAATTTTTGCGTATTTATAATTTAAATAATTATAATTTTTTAAACGTTGTAAAGTATTACGAGTATGTTAAATTTTATAAGTATCTACTTTATTAAATATTTTAATCTTCTCAAATGTAAAAAATATATAATATTTTATATGTTATTATATATATACGTAATGATGCGTGGAATACTCATTATAATCGTGTAGTTTTCGCGGGGAAAACCGTTCAATAAGTCCACAAGTAAATAATAAAAGAAATAATAAATTGCTCACCTCGTGGTTGCTTCGCCGACGCCTCCCTGAACCTCCTCCACCTCCTGAACCTCCTCCACTTCCTCCTCCTCCTCCTCCTCCTCCCTCGTTCCTCCACGACAGACCGCTTCTTCATGGCGCTCACCTAACACTCGCTAGAACACAATTAACTATTATAATTATACGATTACATGATTAACTGTGTACGACACTCTCGACGCCAATCATTCGCAGGACTCAAACTGTATTACGTTCGGACGGAAAATTAATGCAGGAAATACGTGCAATCTCGCGAGATTACGATCCACCCAACTTCAGCGACGGATGTATCCGAAAATCGCGAAGAAGAACTCGCGTGAATTGCGCGGTCAACTTGACGCGCCTAGGAGTAAAACTACCGCCCGCGCCGCCGCGCTCATGCCGCGCGCCGCGGCGACGCTACCTGTTGCTCCCAAGGAATCTACGTCGCGCCGGTGTCAAATACTGAGACAAGATTGAGTATGAAACTCATAACGATTGCGCTTACCGACTAAACATGCCACGACAAATTATAGATCTGTCCTGTATCCGCGACGTTCCGTTCGCGACGACGACGAAAGATTCGAGAGTGATGCGCGCCGCCATACGTCATCTTTACCGTGATGCCGCGCGACAGATCAATAATTTGAGCGATGTATTACCGAGCGTCGAATCTGCATCGCACGATCGAGTGTCAGATATTAAGACACGACTGAATACGTAGCTCATAGCGATTGCGCTTACCTATTAAACATGCCGCGACGAATAGATCCGTCCTGTATCCGCGACGTTTTGTTCGCGACGGCGAGAGATTCGCGAGTGACGCGACCCCGAGACCGGAGAGGGCGGCGGGGCGGGTGACGCCGCCGTGCGCTATCTTTACCGTAATGCCTCGCGATAGATCTCGAGCGAAATGCATTTCATGAAATACTCGTTTTAAGAATTGACAGCGATGCACCGAGCATTGAATCCACGTCGCGCGAGTGTCAAATACCAAGACACGATTGAATACAAAGCTCATAAGTACATTGTGCTTACCTTAAATGTGTCGCGATAAATAGGATTCGTCCTGTATCCGCGACGGCGACGTTCCGTCCGTGACGGCGAGAGATTCAAGAATGACTCCGCGCGCGCCAAGTTCACAGTGACGTCACGCGACACGACGCGAGTCAAATTGGCGCCTGATTACGAATCGATTAACTGTCCGTAAATTCAAAATAATAATTTATAATTTCCATCACCATCATTTTCTATTCCTCATATCACTTTGATTTCTTTAAACAATTAAGTCGCTCTGAAAAATTATTTCGAGACTGTTAAAGTTTTGCATACTTGTAATAAAAGATTTTGCAGCGCCTTTATTGGCGTGCTCTTACTAGAAAAATGCCACACCATCGAAAAACCAGAAATATCCCTCACATCGAGATTGATTGTTTGGCTTAAATTTAAATAATAAACAAGTAAAGAAGTAAGGAAGAAAATAAATCGACTGTATGCCAATCTCAATAGCGTAAAAAATAGGTATTCATTAAACGGTAATAGATGTAATCGCGCAATTATAATTCAATAAACAGCTTGTTTAAAAAACATATATTATTAGAGATCATTTTATTTTAAATTATTTTATTGTATAAAAAATTCTATCATTTTGTAATAAAATTGAATGATAATGAACTTTTTGCAAATCAAAAGCTTATGAGTAACACATATGCCTATGTCTCAAATATTAATAATTTAAAAAAGTTGAAGATGCATAGAACGCATAGAACTAATTCATGAAATTCCTTTTTAAAACTTTTTTTATCAATGGAACAAACAAAACATACTTACGATAAAAAGTAAATCGCGATTTCTAATTGCATGGATTTTAACGTTCAGAATATATTCTTAGAATATAGAACGCATTCTAGAACATAAATTTCATAGATTTAGTATATAGTTATAATATTCTTTCTATAAAAAACGCGCGCACGCGATGATTTTAGGATATGGGATTTCAGGATACACAATATTATAGAGGACATAGCAAAAGCGTGTTCTAATAAAACAGCATTGAATGAGATGTTATATAATGTATTTACCGTATTTACTATTGATACAATCATAAAAATGTAGGAATTTTTCTATAATTAATAAAATTAAATTGCGAAAATATAAGAAATGATCCTAAAAATAAATTCGATTAAAAATCTACCTATATCCGCTTGTAATTCGTTTTACGAAAACAGAAGAGATATATATCTTTATTGAACGATGAGTCACTATTCATCGCGTGTTTTAACGCTTTAAATACGTCCCCATAAGCAACGAGACGAAGGGAATTGCTTATGGCTTATAGGGTTGATGACCAAGGATGCACTTTGCGTGGGGTGTGGCCTTTCCTAATAATACTAATAGAGAAGGCAAATATATGTCGGTAAGCGTTACCGTTTATTGACTTACTTAAATAAACTTAAATAAAAAGTAGTATCTACAAAAAGAAAAGATTAAATTACAAAAGCTCAAATTAAAAGCTCAATAAATATATCAAATTCTATTTTCGTATAAACATCGATTTTATAAAATCTAAATAATATTAAAAAAAAATAAACAGAGAAATTAAAAATGTAAGTACAAATGAGAGTAAATATGAATGAGCATGTCGAATGGCTGCAACGAATATATTGTCGACAAGATATTGTTTATTATCGAGAGAATGTTACACCGTTTTTTTTTTCTTTGGGATAATGTAAGAAAGTGCGGAATTTTAAGTGCATACATTAATTGATCACTAAATTACAATTGTACAATTCGTGTATGTAAAAAAAATTGTACATACTTTTTACAATGATACACTTCGCCTAAGTAGACTTATCTAGTGATAAGCGGATAACGTATTTTATGAGCAACATTGTACGAGCATTAATTATACACTTTTCTTCATTCCGATGTATTCGTGAAGATACATATGTCATACCACTTTAATACAGCAATGTTATTAATTTTATTGAAGAAATATTATTATTCCAGTTTGTAATAAAAAGGCATGAGCACGCAATCTACTTCTTATAGAAAAAATTTCATTGTCTCAACAATTTCGTTCCCACATGACTTATTCTAAAGTGACAGTATATTCAAGACATTTATTTTTAAGCTAATACACATAAAATCATTTACAATGCATACTTTGTTTTGTTTCGAGTACCATCATGCCCTGAATTAAACTGGAGATTATACTACGTGCGAGGTTGTGATTAAACATTTATATTTAGTATATATCAAAGATTGCTTAGTATAAGATTTGAAATAACTTTTGACAATTTTATAATAGTACTGTTAGGGAACACGAACAGTGCAATTATAAAATATTTTAAGACAAGTTTCAATAATTGTGTATTTAATGTTATTGTAAAAACAATAACATACATATATAGAAATTTGCCAAAAAAATGTTATCGAGTTAACGTCTAATTAACGCTGCAAACAAAAAGGATATTATAATTAAAGAATAAGAAATAAATTACATTGTTCTGCCTCTAACGGAAATGTATTTTTCTTTATTACGAATAAAAATGTTAAATTTCTTTACGTAATGCATTACTATAAAACCAACATGTTACAACTTCACAATTCTCTCTATTACTTCCCGACCTTTTAAGATAAGAAAAAGTAACCATAGTAAACAATATAAAATACTTTTGACAGTTACATTCATCATTTCTCTCTTGATATTTATGCTGAAACTTTAAAGTAGTCTCTAAATCGAGATATGAAGATAAACATTTATTTACATTGTAACCTCTGTTTTAATGTTACTCTTATTAGTTTCAACTTTATGAAGTAATCTTAACTCTTCAGGATTGATGTTAGTTGCACACATCTTCTACAGTCACGAGCTTCTACATCAAAGTTATAAATAAACTTGTTTAAAAATATTATGCCAAGATATTAGATTTCCTTATAATTAACATATGCAATCTTATCTAACTTTGTTAATGTCATTATTAAGATAGTTCTCATTGACAATAACGTAAATCATATTTTACAATATCATAATTGTACATTTGCTTGATACTTTGCTAGACCACAAAACTACAATATTTTCATAAATTATTATGTGTACCTAATGCACTAACGGCAAAAAAAGTTCTTGTACCATGCATGTGAATCACACTGCAACTCCCTACTAGAGCTATGCAGAGTATTTGTAGATGACAAATCACTGCATTCAGTTTTATTATACACAATATATATAATTTCCTTGACTTTAATTATTTTTTGTTTTAGAAATTAATTATAATAAGATGTACAATCTAAATAAGGAAAATTGTCAAGTGCGCTTTGGCTCTTATTGTCTAATTTTCCTTATTTCTCTTAAGGATATTATACTAACACTGGGACAGAAGTGAAACATTGGACTATTGAATAGGTACATTTTTTTTCCTTTATACTTGTTATTACGAAATTGTCTGTAACATGTTTATATTATTACCGCTTTCCTCTTCCTCCTCTTCCTAAAAAAATTTAATATATATCATGTATTTATGTAAATAAACTGATATTATTTTATTTTATAAAAATAAACGTGATTCTATAAAATTAATTTTAAAAAACTTTTAAAAAATAAGAAGATATCACTTACCTCATCAAACCCGAAACAGGTTTCCATTTCCTTTTGCAATTTAGGGTCATTTTGTGAGTTTTGCGTTGAAGATTTTGATGGAGTAGTGGGTTCTATCTTTAGATCATGCATTTCTATATCTTCCTCTTCTACTTCATCGATTTCCTCTCCTGTTGCTGTTACTATGCTGTTTTCTTGAGTCAAAGGATCTTGCATCACCAATTCTCCATCTTCACTCGCGACAACAGCCATCTGTTTTAAGTTAATGACACATTTATAAATAATGATTCTAATAATACATATAATGTATTTAATTGTATAATTTGCTTCAAAAGTCAGTCTTTCAGAGTATTTTGCTTAAGAATACCTGATCACTCCCTTGATTGTCCGCTAACTGGATCACTTCCAGCACAACGTATTGCTGACCATCACTACCTTGAACCGCCATCATGTCGTCTTCATCTTCCTCCTCTTCTTCATCGTCATAACCTTTAAGTTTAGAAGCTAAATCACCTGTTGTTACAACATAACACATGGATATTAGTCAATGATCCGCATTTAGATCATATCGTAAGTGTCCCTGTGAGTGTAAACGATTTTATATGCTATGAAGTAATATAAAGAAATCACATTCTCATAAATGACATATGACATGCAGATTCAAAATTTATCGTGATTTCTTTAAAACTTCCTATATTTTAAAGGCACAGTTTCAGCATTTTACCTGTCATTACTTCAACACGTTGGCCGTCAATGATTTGAATCTTCTTTTGTCTGCCGATTTTCAGAGCTTGCTGTTTTTCTTGCAGAGACGATTCCGGATCGTGGACGGCCATATGTCGAATAAGATTACCTTTATGTCTA
Organism: Temnothorax unifasciatus; assembly: GCA_030770225.1. Classification (NCBI taxonomy): domain Eukaryota; kingdom Metazoa; phylum Arthropoda; class Insecta; order Hymenoptera; family Formicidae; genus Temnothorax; species Temnothorax unifasciatus. The sequence goes on from JASTWK010001249.1 coordinate 26,080, forward strand.
CATAACACAAAATTTCATATTAAGAAAAATTGTATTAATGATTAGTTTTATCATATCATCAATCGTTTCAAATGATCAATCATGTACACACCTAAATGCTCTTTCACATTCGGGACATTGATGCGTTTTTTCTTGTGGTGGTGGAGGAACGTAGGAAGGATTGTGATAAAGATTGCAATGCCGTTTGAGTAGCTGTTTTTGTCTAAATGATTGAAAGCAGTGATCACATTGATACGGCTTCTGATCGGTATGAATAAGCATATGACTTTCCAAATGACGCGCCGATATAGATGCATACGGACATAGATCGCACTTGTAACATTTCTCCCCTTCGTGCGTTTTGCTATGTAACTTATAGCTATATCTGAAATATAATACAAAAATTAAAAATATAATTTGTTAAAATGCGCGCGTTATAATTTTTGTATTTAATATGCATTTGACTGCTTTAACACCGTTTCAATACCGTTTCAATACGTAATGCCTCTTATTATATTCAAAGAAATTATTCACATACCTATCCGGGAATGTTTTTCCACAACGCTTGCATTTTAGTGGTTTATCGGAAGTGTGTAACTTTTGCACATGAATTCTAAGATCCGTTTTTCTACCACACGTAGCTGGACATAACTCGCACTGAAATACTGGTTTATCGCCTACTGCAACATATATTATTGCCATAAGAAAGTAAATTTATACAATACTTAATCTCTTTATAAACAAGTAATACAAGATGTAAAACAAATGTCATGCATACAATACACATTTCTATAATTTTTTCCAACACAAGATTTTGAGATTAACGCGAATATTGCACTCATACATTCAAATTTTTTATCGAAATAACTTTTAAAGTAAAATCAATTTTTATGTGTGCAAATCATATCATATAAAATCATAAATAAAATTTTTTAAAAATTTCTTTATACTACAGCCATTATTATTTTACTCAATTTATCTTGAAACTTCTTGGAAGCATGCATTTCCCTATACAATATAAAACTTACCATTATGTATTAACTTATGTGCTTTCAAACTGTTGGATTGAGTAAATCTCGCTTGACAAAAATCACATTCATATGGTTTCTCTCCAGTGTGAATGCGAAGATGACGTTTAAGTTTAAATGTATCCGGACTTGCATATGTACAATGTGGACACTAAAAAAATAATTAAATATTGTATTTATTTTGTCATTAAGTGACACAGAATTACACTATTCTAAAAAATAAAACACATTTTTGACAGAGTATCATAAATAATTAAATAATATTTAAAAAAATTAGAATTAATCGAAAACACAGAAATACATAAATTAACTCTTTTAGCACGAGCTTTACACATATGCAAAGCGATTTTTCAATGCTTCGTGCACTCTCTCTTATGAAGTTTGAACTGAAAACGCGCGGCTTTACACACTTCTGTAAAGACTTTTCTCTGACCTTTCCCTTCTAGATGAAAAGGCCTAGAAGGTTATTACTTATTTTTAAAAAAATACTCAGAATATTACGAAAAATTGCGTATTTAAGGATTAAACGTGTAATATTATTATATAATATAAAAAAAGAAATAAACTTGATAGATCTCTGCTTTTTTGTGCGCGTTTAGGCAACTTATTCTTCATACATGTATTATTATAGATATATACAGCAGATTTATACAGTTCATGTATATATATTTTTCGCATGTGCAATAAATTAGATTAAAAAAGAATAACAATATATGTATACCTGATAGGGTCGTTCGCCTGTGTGACATCTAATATGTCTCTTCAGTTTTGACAGCTCAACAGACGCGTAATCGCACTCATGACATTTGTGTGGTTTTTCATGAGTGTGTCTGTACCGAACATGTCTCACAAGTTCACCTGTAAACAAACACATAAAAAAATATAAATTATATATTACATAATTTCTATTTTTGTAGACACTCAGATTTGATAAACCAACAAATTCCTAATTTGACGAAATTTATGAAAGTCACTGTAAGTTTTTCAAGAAATTATATTTAATATTTAATATAAAATGCAATTAATTGGAAAAAAAAATTTAATAGAATAATTCTGAAAATTAAAAAATATATTTTACTTTTAATTTTTTTCGCGCAGTGGAATATATATGAATATGAAAAGTAATTAGCATCAAATTACATACCAGAAGTTGTAAATGCACTCTCGCAATATTTGCAATGATGAGGCTTGGTCCCAGTATGAGTGTTGACATGATTCTGAAGTGAAGCCAGAGTTTTAAATCCTCGCTCACAAACACTACATTTATGTGGTCTTTCTTCCGAGTGCGATTTCATATGCCGTGATAAAAGATATCTGTTACATAAATAAATAGTTCATTACTTTTCTAATTTAGCATTTCTAGATACATGATAACACAAATAAATGAGATCACGATGTAATATGTACATATATAAATATTATAAAAAGATAATAATGCGAAAAGTAATACCGTTTTGGGCTGGTATAGTTGCAGTAGTTGCACATATGAGCTTGCGTTACAGTTTGAGATTTCTTTGGGATGAACTTAATGATTTTAGTCTTATCATCTTCTGCCTCAGATTCCACTGGAGCCTCATTATCTTCATTATCTTCAAAATCATACACAGTGAGATCTTGTTCACCTTCCGCTTCCTCTCCCTCAGCTGCTGCAGCAGCTGCCGCCACCGTCGTTGCTTCATCTTCCGCAGGTTTAGTCTCTTTTTCTTCGGACTCGGGTTGCTGAACTATTAGAACGTAACTAACTTCTCCAGGATTTGTATCGGATGGAACAATAGTCACAGTTTGATATGCATCGCCAGAATTAATGACAACTTGATTGTTTTCACCGTTGACTTGTACCTGAGATTTGTATACATTTATAATTGCATTTTTGTGTTTTATAAATTACAGTCGATGACTACGATTGTGATTTTAGCCCTACTTACATCCTCGTCACCCTCAGCATTTTCAAGTTCTTCAATCTCGTGATACTGTTCATCTTGAGTTGTCTCGCCTTCGTTTTGTACATCGGTCTCCTCTACTTCTTGTATCTGTACCTGTGTCATCACAGGTGGTTCATCACTGTTTGCCTGGTAATAATATTGACCAGTCTGATCGACGAAGTATGTCCCACCCTCTTCTCCACCAGATAATCCTTCCACTTGTTGTACTGTATAATAAAATATATAGATTGAATATAGTTCAGTATGACGGAAATATCTGATATTTATATTTAATAGAAAAACTATTATAAGAGATATTAACATTGCACATGTTGCAGCTGTTCACCCTGGCCTCCCTCTATCTCTTTGTTAAATGTCTCCAAGTAAGTTTGTATCTCGGTGACAGATTCTTGTCCCTCTTCCAACTTTATAGTCGCCACGTTACTCATGATTGAAGCATGTAGCTCAAACAATGGTAACTATGTTCATTAGTCTGAAACATTATATCAATACATTATTACGATATTCAGACAACTTGGAAATATGTATTTGAACTACTACTACAGATATAATCGCCAATCTATCGCCAAGCTAACACTTTTACGCCAATAGTTCTAAAAATAAACGTAAAGTACAAACTTCATATATACAAATGTAAATACACATTTCTCACAAACTTCTCCTCACACACGCCCTATTCTCCTTCACAAGACAAAACATACAGCGATTAGTCAAAGGGATTTTGAAGTATGAAAGTTTCCTAGTTTAGCCATTAGCTTATCATTAGCCATCGATCCTGAAAGCTAGCTCAACAAGCCGCGAGTCTACATTATTACGGGGAGGGGAAAGGGAAAATACGAGCGAGCCAGGACAAATAAACCGTTCTGACCGTCAACGAGGGACCGAAAACATCTTTGTGGGTCAGGACGCGGGCCGTCGTTCCTCCCGGAGCATCGTCCGAGGATACGACGGTCGTCGAGCTAACAAAATCTCGACGGCGGGCATCGCCGCGGATCAAATTAAAGGGAATGAATCGATATAACACGAGGGGGAAGAGAAGACCCGCGCCGCGTGCCGAGGGCATGGCACGAGCCGACGAGCGTGAACGTGAAGCACCCCGGTTGCCGCGTCGTCCGGCGACGGCGGGGCGCTCGCTTCTCGGCGTCGCACGGCGCGCGCGACGCGATCAAGGGGACAACGTGCGCCGCGGCGACGGCGGCGACGCGCCGCCATACGACGCGGCTCGCGGCGCTGGAGGACGGACGGCCGACGTACCGACGCCATGAGGGCCGGAGCGGAGGGAAGCGCGAGAGCGCGCCATGACGGGACACGGGCGGACGCCAGCGAGAGAGGCGAGCGAGGCGAGGCGAGGCGAGGCCGAGCAGAGGGTACCGGGACTGGAGAGCCAACGGCGAGGTGGGTGACGCGCAGCGGGTACCTGGGGGAAACACCGTATCTCGCGGATATACTCTCGTAGCACACGGCGGGGGCCCCACGAGGTCGCGCATTCTGTCGGGGAGCTTTTAAGACAAACGCGGGTGCGCTTTCGATTTCAGGACACAGGGGGCATTAACGACAAAAATTTCAGAAAATTATCACCGTCGGCGCTGTCATCAATATGGAGGACAACCGCGCGACGATGCCGCCCCGTGGCCGTTGCGCCGCGGCGTGCCGCCCAGGTATAAACCGCGGGGAACGACCGGGGGTACGTCGCCCGGGCCACGTCCGCCCGCTCGAATATCGTGGAGACTCACCGTACGTCGACGTGGGATACGACTGTGGACGCCGTGCGGACCGACGGGTTGATACGAGGCCACAGGAATATAACAACGTAAACCCACGATCGTCGCGTGAGGGCGTTGTGTAAGAGCAGCAAATATGGCCGATCGAACTGCGAAGGTTCAAATGCTGCGCTGTACTGCGCGTCGGCAGCTGCGCACTGGTCGCCGTTGTGTTGCGCGTCACGCATCACGCATCACACGCTCGCGTGTTTATACGCCGCCCGCGTGATCGTCGTGTTTCTGACCGTCTTTCCCGGAAGGAACGCCAGACGTCGAGCCTTCGTAAACGCTCCTGAACGCTCCGAACTCGTCAGCTGCGATTATTTCCAATTTTTATCGAGCGGATTTGCATCACCGGGCGATACACGCGCGAGAAAATCAATCCACACGTCCAACATGAGGCGGAAGGATGATCATGTTTCCTTCGCCGCGCTCTTATATAAACATGAAATTGTTTGATTCTTTTTTGTACGTCAAATTTTTTTTAATATTTTTTTTTAAATATGGAAAACAGTCCGAGTCTTTATCGCATCCCGTTGGAACCTGCACGATTTCTACACGCGTTCCATTCCACATGTGCGAGCTGACGTGGCAGCCAATCCACTTTCCGCTTTTTCCGGGATGGTAGATGTGTAGTAGGAGGCGATTGGCTATCGCGCTTGCTTCTTATTGCGCGGGATCGATTGGTTGATTTTTCTCTGCGTTCGCGTTGCGCGAGTCTGTCTGGACAGGCCTTAAAAGCCCATTTAACATATGAAAAACTCGCGCGAAACTTTAGACCGCTATCGATTTGATACGCTTGGCCGCAAATTCTTTTGAAACTACTCGTATTTCTGCCGCTAATTTGTTGTCGCCTCAGCAGATTATGATTCGTGCACGTGACAATGCTATGCGTACTCAGTAGTTTACAACCGTTCTTTCGCTCGCCCGACGATGATACGCTTTAGCGGAAATTACAATGATATTTGGCTTTAAAGAACTACTAAAGTGCCTAAGAATTATGCACTTTTATATGTATCGCGATTATGACAAATAAACTCATTTATTGAAGTTCTTGTATCTTTTGTCTCATTTATCATTTCTATTAATTTGATACTTATATTTATTATATATTTTCTTTTTGTTTGATTCACAGGTAAAAAAGTTCTTTAGTGAAAATTTATCAATATATGCCTAAAGTTAAAACAAAGAAGATGTTTATGATACAGAGAATAATATACATATACCTATATAACATGTATCTCGTTTATATTTAAAAACAATTTTTTACCAAGAAATATTGCAGGAAAAAATAGATATAATCACAGTTTAAATCTTTGTTTCTTATGTAAAAGATAAGACAATTCAAATCATTACAAATAACAGAAACATTGTTAGTGATATAGACGCTACAAATGCTTTAAAGCATTTCTCTTCTCCTTTCTTCACTGAAAGAAAGGAGAAGAGGATTCCTTCGAAGCATTTGTAATGTTAAGTGGACCGCAGCCAAAAGTCTCATTTTGATAGAGTTGTCTTTACCGCGAAAATAAAACCTTTATATATAATTTTCCTCCCTATTGCTTCAACAATGTACAATGTACAATTCCTTTATTTTGCGGTGTCTCAAAATTATTATAAAACTTAAGCACCGCCAGATATCGAAATCGAATACCCCAAGGAAGCATACAATCGTTTGATGAAACTTCTAGATCTAGATTGCAAGACACGTATTATAGCAGAGCCAAGCACTGGCTCATCCAGTTTTAAGTTCGTGAGATACTGGTGCATGTCTCAGATATGCATATGTTTTAAAACATTTGAAAGGAACATGTTTACAATAATTGGTTAAAATTACAGCTTTAGTTTATTACGTTTATTTATTGCTTTAAATATCAGTTAAGATAAGTTTTCAAACTATTTAAGTAAATTGTAGAAAATTAAGAACTTTATATTTTATAGCATAATATATAATACATAATTTTGAGACTTATTAATATAATGCACGTTGAAATTAGGAAAGTAATGAAAAATTATTATCTCTTAACATATTGTCATCTTTTATGGCATCTCGCATGATTTGTTATTCAAATACATTTATTATTCGTTGTTTTTCGGATATTTGATATTTAATTTTTATAAAAAACTTGTAAATGTGTTCATGGTTGTTAAATAGACGACTTTCATTATATAGCACAACTATGTACAACATTATCTCTAATTAAATGTGTAATATTGTATTTAAATAATAATCTTCTCATACAAATGCGCGATAATGATTTTCTCTCCTAATTATATATGATTTCACGATGCTAAATACCTATATGTATGTAGCTAATTGAATAAAATATTTTATACAATATCTTCATGTATTACTTCATACAACATATTAATATTCCGGCTCAGCAAATTTGTACAACAAATAAGCTGTATGTATCCTGTGCACGGTAATCATATTTAAAAATATATAAACACAAATATAATTACATGATTGCCCGAATACGTTTGAAACGACAAAATTGCAGAAATTTAATCGTAACATTTATTTTAATATTTAAGGCACTTGATATGAAATATGAGGAAGATATGTGACATGTAGATTTCAATGCTGACACATAATTTTTAATCGACGTGTTCTGTGTTACCAGTACTTTGTGACGGTTTGTTTTCTTCGACGTGTTCTGTACCAGTACTTTGTGACGGTTCGTTTTCTTCGACGTGTTCTGCATTACCAGTACTTTGTGACGGTTCGTTTTCTTCGACGTTTTTCTTGATTAGTTTCCATTCCGTAGCAGCCTCTAAAGCACTGGATGCCAATTCCTTGATCTCCTTCTTTTGCGTATCGTTTTTGCTCAATGCCATCAGTAGTTCCATTATGTCCGTTTCGATGAGTTTTGCAGCGACGTCTTTGGTGCTTCTCATCATATTTAGCACAATTACGATACCCCTGTGTTGTATGTCAACGTTTGGATTAGCGAGTAAAAAGCGCAGCGATTCCAGCCAATCTTTCGAGTCGAAGACTTTCTCGCAAGCCTTTTTGCTGGCCGACGCCAACATCGCTAATGCTCCAGCCGCTGCTATGCTAATTTCTTCATCTTCGTCCTGGCACAATATCACAAGATACTTAACTCGATCGTTTTCCTGCTCGAATAATTGTATCACTTCATCGCACAGCATCAAATTGTTTACAACTTGTGTGGCCGCGCGTCTCAACATGTCGTGCTCCTCGTACATGTAAACCTCGATCTTCTGAAATCCTCCCTCCTTCAATATACGTTTTCGCACGCTGTCGTTGACACCAGCTAGATTGCACAGAGCCATTAGACTCTCGAAATTCTCGAGAGCGGAACACTCCGGGTTTAGAAGATTTACGAACGGTCGGACAACCTCCATGATTCTCTGACCGGGAAACGCGACCTCCGGATTTATCGTGATTCCCAGACGAGCCAGAGCTTGCGCGGCTTGCTTCTTTCCCTTGTCCGTGCCATCCAACGCTAACGGCAACAGTGCCTTCGTGCCGCCCTGTTGAACAACTATTCCTCTTACCTCCTGTTGACTGCATATCGCGTTGAAAACGCGGGCTATCAATTCCTTACTATTCTGGCTGTCCGTTTTGGCGAGGCTCACCAGAGCGCTGGTCACACCAGCCTTCGCTAACGCGCACAGTCTCTTATTCACGAAGTCAACATCGTCCAGTTCGTGTTCTTCGGGAATATGATGTTTGGCGAACTTTGCCAATTCTATCATCTCGGGTATGAGTTCTTGCTTGTCGTAAGCGTTGCACAGGTTCACCAATGTTGTGACCACGCCGTAGAGAACGGATTGATCGCCAGTCTTGGCGAGCTCGATCATCGCTTGAACGGCTTGCTGGTCCTCGATCAGCTTCTCCTTGACCTCGGCGTCGAAAGTGAGGTACGACAGACCTTCTACGGCCCATTTTCTCATATCTTTGTCCTTCTTGGGATTTATTAAGAATCGTCTGCAAGCCTCGGCCAATTTCTTCGTCGCTCCATCCGCGAACGGTCTGATAGTCGCGTCTGTGCCTCCGGAACTGCCCAACTTGCATAAACCCACTAACGCTCGAACCCGAATTGAATCATCCTTAGATTGATATAGCTTCTTCAATATATTTACACCTTGATTTATGATCGCGGTAGCCTTGTCTTTTTTAGTCGCAGCGGCAACGATACATTCGCAAGCTACTTTCTGCTGCAATACGTCATCCGTTCCCGCCATAACGAGGATCATCTCTAAAATCCCTTCTTTAGCCACAACTGCGTTTCCAACGTCTAACGGGCCCAATAATAAAGTCGTTATTGCAACTACTACACGTACCTGTAAAACATTCGATTAACGATTTATGAATTTTTATGTTTCGTAAAATAATAATTAATTTTAAAAGAAATCAAGACAGCTACAGTTTTATTTAACTTTGATTGAAAACAGAAGAAATTTTTGATAAATTAAGCTTCAGAAAATACTATAGACGACAAAATCGTATTCTTCAAAAATTTTCGATTAAACTTTGTTATAATTGTATTTTAATTTAAAATTTACAGAATATACAATATCGACAATTGGAAAAGAAATCTTCTTCAGTTTTGCTTTAAAAAGTAGAGTTTAAATTACTCAAAGAGGCTATAGTTGAACAGATGTTTGGCCTTTTATTTTTAAACCACTTAAATAATCAGAAAAGATAGAGAAGTTACAAAATTCATACCTTGGATTCTATGTCAGGCGAAAGCAATTTGTCTTTGATAAATTCATCAATGGCGTTGCTGAATTTTTCCTTAGCAGCATCATAATACATGTTTTCATATATTTTTGCTAAGCACACACTGGTTATAGTTCGCGTGGAAGACGTGATCTCCATCGAGGATTCGTATTTGTATTCCTCCATTTCACTGGCCACCTCCATCAATCTTTGCAAACCGCGAAGCTCGACCAATCGTTCGGCCCAGTCTAACGCAGTATAATGAACGTTACGCATAATGAGTTCTATTATTGCATCTCTAGCAACGCCTGTTAGCGTTCTATTCGTGACACTGTACAACAAGCACGACAGAATCGTGTCAATTTCCTTCTTATGTGTCTCACACAAATCCTTGTCGGGTTTTGAATCAGGCTTATTAGTCATGCCGCTATAAGCGTTCAATATAGTCTAAAACCAAAATATATAATTAAATTACTGAAATAACGTGTGATGGTCACTATATGTATATTACTTGATAATATTTACCTGCATACAATATTGAGACGCGTTGACTCTCTCTTTAGACCTGCTGTTCATCATTTCCAAACACCAAGGTAAACCGATTTCTTTTATAATGGACTTGGTTCGACTAATATTGTTCTTGCACAACTCGCCTGTGATACGAATCGCGCTACAGATCATTTCATCGTTCTTTTCGACTTTTACAAGTTGAGCGATTTTAGAAACACCTCCCTTTTTGAAAATCTCCTCGGCACCAGCTCTCTCACGTGAGAGCACAAGCAGATTATTCATAGCAGTTTCACGTTTCTCCTTGTCTGCGTTCATGTCAAATGCCAGTTCCAGCATTTGTGATACCTAATACAAAACAAAATTAAGCGTACACTTAAATAATCTGTAATAAATATATAAATTAACTTTAAGAGATTATATTTGATAAGATTATGCTTTTATGGTGTAATTTTTATCCATATAATATGTGTCATGTCGTAACTATTAATTAACAATAATTATAATTATATTTAAAAAAACTTCAATCAATTTGTCAAATTATATGATATTGAGTGAAACAAAAACTCTTACTAATATATCCAGCATGGAAAGTATTACAATTTTCATATTATCTGATATAAAATTTTGCAAATTGATAACTTTTATAATATTATGTGTATTTACCTTGGCAGTAATACGTGAATTTTCCTTATGACGTTCTTGTACAATTTCATGTAAGCGCGCCGCTATGGGCTGAACAACTTTGTTATTGGGATCAGATAAAATAATATTCCTCGCGTCTCGATATGCCTCCTCGAATCTCTCTAACGCTTCTAGCGCTTGACATCTGCGAAACAATGCCTTGGGATCGTTAGAACATATCTTCAATGCACTGTCGCAGTCACTAATCACTTTTTCATAATCGCGCAGCTTTAAACAAGCGGCTGCTCGATTTTTGTAGTACACTGCTTTCTCAGCATTGTCCTCTTTTACTAATTTCAATGCGTTCGTGTAGTGACTCAAGGCTTCTGACCAATTGCCTTTGTTGAACTCTTCGTTACCCTTCTCTTTCCATTCCTGTGCAGTCATATTTGGCTTCGTCATGGTGAAATAAGTCTACAACACAAAATATATGATACTGTATTATATATTTCAACATAGGAAGATTCTCTGTAATATTTTATTTAAACATATTGGCTTTGTTCAGGGAGCGTACTATTAGCGCTATTGCATTATTCTATCTTTATCGCTCATCAGGTGTAAAACAAGGATAGAATAATCAAAAGCGCTAATAGCGAGCCCCGAATCCAGCTATTATCTTAAATGCATAGAAGATAGCAATTATTACTAGAGCATACAAGATGCAATTATTATTAAATAATTATATGCAAGATTGAGACACTAATGGATAAAAAATTAATGCATAGTTCAATAATAACAATGCAATTTTTTCAGTATAAGATCTGCATGTAAATTATAATTGATTGTTGCAATAATTTTTACATTAGAAAGTTGACTTTCGTTAAATATTGAAAGACAACACAAGTCAATTTTAATTTAAATGCCTTACCTTTCGTCTGGTGACAATTTATAATTGACCAACCTAGTTTTAAAACCAGTTTTCACAAGACAGAGAGCAGTTGAATCTTCTCTCAAGTTTTGCCACTGCAATTAAAAATTGTAGTTTGCGGTTCAACTCATTCAGCGTTCACTCTCACAATGGTCCAGGAGCCGCTCGCGCATCGTATTATAGGCGACGTGGATCCAGTCGCAACGTTCGCGAAGGTTTATTTTCGGCGAACCATCTTCAACGTAAATAAGAGCATTTGGGTTAAATATAGACACGATAATGCTTCCGGCCCGCTGGCTGTAATTCAATTATCGTCGATCGCGAAAGTTCGAGTTTCGACGATGATCTGTGCTATATGCAAGTATTTTATTTTGTTCTAACGCAAGAAATGCAATTATGCATGCTCTTCGCTGCGAGCAGCGAGTCGAAAGGGGTAATTTACACTCCTGCCTTTCTCGCGTCGGGAATTAAATTCCCCGACGAAAGCGTACCTGGGAAAGACGTGCGATTTGTCTGAAACACGCGAGAAATTTATTTACGCGAGAAAGAATCTCGTTCCATCGATATTGCCAGGCGGAGAGGTTTAAATTCCTACGTTTGAGGTTATAGGACCTTCCGCGAGCAACAACTGAACAACGTGAATTTCGCGCCGCGTTTGGCGACTTCTTCTCCCGACGCTTCGAGAGTCGCGCGACGGTTCGAGATTGCGATTGATTGCGATTCTCGAAAGTACCAGCGGCCGGTGAGTTGTCGGAAAATTTGTCGTCACAGGCGTTTTCTTGGTGGAAAGTGGAAACCTCACGGTTCTTCTTCTGACGACAAACGTTTGCACGCTATCATTATTATATGCCGAAAAAGGCGATCAAAATTGTTTATGCCGAATACAAATTATAAGGAGAAATAAAATGGTGAAAATTTTTGCGGGTAAGCGATCAGTGAACTTTTCCACACAATTTATAATTATATATTTTCAAAACAATTTAATCATCAACCGCGCACAAGCCATATTAAAGCAATGATTAAATACAACAGTATTGAGGCAAAAATCATTAAAAATATATACAAAAATCGGCGCATATATATATATATATAGATGCTAATCCACATTCGAGTTTTAATACAATCAGAATATTTCGTAGAGTACGTATAAAAATAGCAGTTTCAATGTAGTTTTACAATATACTGTACTTCTTCATGCCTTGTATTACAAAACACCATGGTAACTTATTAGACGATAATTACATATGTATATGTATACAAAAAAAAATTACATAACAGGATATCAAATTAATTAATTTGGAGAAATACACGAATAAACATTTATAGATCTTTCTTGGAAGAACATAAACCGTATAAAAACATTAACATGTTAAATATTGTGTAATAGACGATATTTCTTATCTTCGCATATGATCGTAGATTTTTAGTTTAGATAAAGATCTTTTACGTTTCTAACGTATCAAAGTTGTTATTATTACAAACACGTATTTTAAAACGTATTATCAGTTTCGTGAGGAATCCGGCAGGATTTTTGCTGGTCCACCAGATTTTTTATATCTACTTGTAAAACATAGCCCACGAATATTCCCATTAAGATTGTCAGTATTATGGAAATTAAAAGCATATATTTTACAGTAACGATTTCACTGTATATGTTGTTGTTGTGTTTTTCTAAATGATTTATCTGAAATTATCACGGCAATGCGTCAGTACTGAAATGTTTATATTAATACGTACTTAAACATCGCAATATTAGCTTGCATACCTTAGAAGAAAATGCATCAATACGATCGTTTCCCACCGCCGCAGAAGCCAGCGCGGAATGAGATTTTTGCGTCTCGCTATTTTCAACGGCACCGTCGCAACATCGCAGTCTGTGCATCTCAGTTGCTTTTTCAGACTACAAGAAGGCAGCATTAGCATATGAAAGATCTTACCTTATGAATATTTTAAATCTGAAGTTGTTGATGTATGTTGTTAATAATCCCGGCATAATTACAGATATAATGGATCTGTTTTCTATTGCTGAATTGATTGAAATAGTTTATCTTTTTTACTCCACATTGGAAGGAAAAAGACAAACTTTGAACTAGTGCAGCCAGTTCAGCAATATAAAACAGACCCATTGAATCGGTCCGTTTAGAATTAATTTACCTTCCAGAGTACACTCAGTTCTTGCGTTGTGGCATTTGTATTTTTTAATGGGAGGCACATGACTAGAAATCGATCGTTATATAATAGACCGCGTACATTGTAGCCAGGTTGCAACACAACCATAACATTCCTTTGTTCAGACGGCTGCAGAACTCCTGAGCTAGGTCGTACTCTAAATTTCTCAGGCGACGTTGTCTTTATCTACAATCACCGTACATATCTTATTCTATTATTTCACATTCTAATAAATTTATTCCAATTATTATCGTTATAATAGTCAAAAAACGTGATGTCCATGTACCTTATAAGATAAAGACTTGTCGGGTGTAATATTCTTAAGTGTAATTGTTCCAGTGATATCATTTCCATCTTTATTAAACTTAATTACTTCTGTGGGTTCTATGGATAACACTGGAACAAACATAATTTATTTGATGCTGCACATATTTCTCCTTTGTACGTATTCTAACGTGACGTAATAAGTTCGCACGTAAAATAAATTTTATACATACATTGTTCTTCATTAATCTGGTCTCCGATACTAGTTGGACTTTGCTCCGTGAGTGGCGAATTGTCTACAAAGTGCACCTAGAAAACATATAACATAAGTTTATAGAAGGAATCGGATTATTAGACAAATGTTTTGACAATTATGAATAACTTGATATACATCTATGTATTCCATGTTACTTTCTTTCTTAGGGTACTAATTTGAAATATGAAAATGATATGAAAAACAAATAAATGCGGTTAACAAAAGAATAATAACAGAAGAAGGAATGTAGATGACAAAAAAGCTTAGTGAATTTGATCTGTCATAAGTAAAAGCAATATTTTGGTAGTATTTCACACGTCACATAGTTATAGCAATTTACATAAAAAGAGATATGTAATATGTGTACCTTTTTATTATTATCCAGTTTACCGTTCAATACGCCATCCCCGTTTGTTTGCTCCTCCGAGACGAATTTGAAGGTATAATCGTTGTTACCTCCCCAACATTTCAACGCGTCGTTTGGATTGACGTAATCCTTCAATGTGGATTTGTTAACAAACTTAATTTTCGGAACAGCTTTAGCAGGTAACCACGATTTTATTATTTTAAAAGCTGCATTTAAAACCCAGGGCATCTCGAAAATTATGATGTAATTTAGAAAATGTGGGTAATAAGATTTGAATAAACCAATGAGGTACTTAGTAAGCTCCATATCCGTATTGGAAAGTCCAGTTTCTGCCATATCAAAGAAAATTGATATCTGATTTCCATTTCCTTCTCTGAAAATATAACGAATAAAAGATATATATATTAACAGAATATAGAACGGGTTACAAATATATAAATGGTATTTATAATTGCCTTTGCCTAAAGATAAAAGAAATTAATAAGTGCTAATACCTTTCTAATCTCTCAAACCAGTAAACTATACATCTCTGGAGCTCCGAAAAATCTTTCACTCCTTTAACGTGCAACTTTGATTTAATTATAAAAAGTTTTTTGCCATCTTTGTCTTTACTAAAGCCAAAGATTGAACCATCTTCTAAATAATCTCTCCTCACATTATCCTCTGTGATATCTGTAATCCGATTTATAGTGAAAGAAGAGAAAGAGAGAAACATTTTGTTATTCTATTAATATTAATCCTTTCAGTGCCAAATACTTTTGATGAATGGATCATGTGTATACAAAATGCTCTGTTATCTGTAGCATGATTCAGAGCTAAATATTTTCGTTTAAGACGCTAAATATTTTCGCTTAAGACGCGTAAACTTGCCCATAGCATTCACAAAGTGCTGGATATGTTTACACATTTACACGTAGCACTAAAAGGATTGAATTACAGTTTATTCAAAATTAAGACATATATAAACTTTAAAACAAATATGAGTTTTATTTTACTAAGATACCTCATAGACAGTAATAAAAACTGAGAATTATGTGAAGCAAGATTCGCAGCACAGTTTTACCATTTGTTCCGAACTTTCTTCTCCAAGTACAAGTTTCCCAAAGCATGTTAAACGCTTCCTGCTCGTTGAACTCATGATGTTCCAAAAATCGTTTCAGCCAATCGTCGCTGTTCTTTATCCTGGCTATATCAGCTGCGTGGAAACCTCCTGCGAACAAATTATTAACAACCAGATTCAGACATATAGGATCCAGGTGAAAAAAACTGCTCTTTTCTTCCTGCCATATATTTCGTGATTCTGTAAGTAATTAACGTAGGCAAACGTCTCCCCAATTATCCATGCCTTTGTCGTGTCAATTAGAGCGTCAATTGTTTTCAATTGAGTACGCGATCGAGTGGCTACGACCTTTGCACATGTGTTACATGAGCATCATTATATACGGCACATATATTAATGCACGATATTAATTCACGATTTAATTCATTTATAGCGACGAAAAACGCTGCTAATCGTCGAGAAAAAAAGGGGGAAGAAACTCATACATACTGGAGTCGGGTGGTCCCTCGTCGTCCAGCTTTTTGAAAAACTTCTCGCGAAGATCCGCGATCATTTTCGCCTGCGTTTCCATCTTGCTTTGGAAGGCTAACGGCCGGGCGGATGACACTTTGACCGGCGTCGAGAA
>JASTWK010001250.1:0-42290 GCA_030770225.1 Temnothorax unifasciatus
GGAAGGAAAGGTATGGGAATTGATAGGCAGAGTGAGGAAGAGAAGGAAGAGGATAAACGAAGAGATAAAACCGGAGGAGTGGAAGGAATACTTCATGGAATTGATGGGGGGAGCAGGGTGGTAAAAGGGGAGGGAGGGGACAGACAAGAAGAGGAAGGGATAGAACTGGAGGAGGTAAGAATGGCGATAAGGAAAATGAAAACTGGAGAAGCAATAGGCAATGACGGGATACCAAACGAGGCGTGGAAATTCGGAGGAGAAGAAATGGTGAAATGGATATGGAAAATATGCAAACGGGTTTGGAGGGGGGAAGGCTGGCCGGAGCAATGGAAGGAAGATGAGATAATCCCAATATAGTAAAGAAAGGAGAAGGGAGAGAGGTAAAGGACTGCAGAGGGATAACTATCATGTCTTCGATGTACAAAATTTACACGGCGATATTAGCGGAAAGAATAAGGAAGGAGGTAGAAATGAAGAACTTGATCCCCGATAATCAAGCAGGATTTAGAAAAGGAATGGGGACGATGGATCAAATATTTGCTTTGAACTACTTGGTGAATAGACAACTAGGGAAAGAGAAAGGAAAGATGACAGTACTATTTGTGGATCTGAAGGCGGCCTTTGACTCAGTGGATAAAGAAGTATTAATTAAGGCAATGAGAGAGAGAGGAGTGAGACAAGGACTGATAGACAGGGTAGAGGAGGTATTGAGAGAAACAAAGAGTAGAGTGGGAAAGGGAGGAGAGATTGGAGGACAATTTTGGACGGCGAAGGGCTTGAGACAAGGATGCCCACTAAGCCCAATATTGTTCAATTTGTTAATCGCAGACATAGAGGATTACATAAAGAAGGGAGGATGGGGAGGCATGAGATTAAGAGGTGAGAAGATATACACGCTAATGTATGCAGATGATATAGCACTGTTGGCGGAGGAGAAACAGGACATGAGATCAATGATAAGCAGGTTAGAGGGGTATCTAGACGGGAAAGGTTTAACACTGAGTATAGAGAAGACAAAGATAATGAGGTTTAGAAAGGGAGGAGGAAGGAAGAAGAAATATGACTGGAGATGGAAGGGAAGGAAGTTAGAGGAGGTCAATGAATTCAAATACCTGGGGTATACGTTGAAGAAGAATGGAGGACAGGAAGCGCATATTAGAGAGAGAAGAAGGAAGGCAGCAAGAGTAATGAGAGAAGTGTGGATAGGGAAGAGGATGTGGAAAAAGGACTGCAAAAGAAGAATTTGGCTATATGACACCCTGATATGGACGGTGATGGGATATGGGGCAGAAATATGGGGATGGAAGGAAAGGAGTGAGGTAGAAGGTATTCATGAGAGATATCTCAGATGGGTACTTGGAGTAAACTGGAGGACACCAGGATATATGGTTAGAGATGAACTAGAAAGAGAAAAGATGAGAGCTAGAGCAAGTAAGAGAGCATGGAAGTTTGAAAGAAAATTGGAAGAAGGTAGAGGAGGGGAAATAGCGAGAAAATGCTTGGAGGAAATGAAAGAGAGATGGAAGAGGGGAAGGATAATAAGAAGATGGGAGCAGGAGAGAAAGGACTATCTGGAAGGGATCGGGGTAGAAGTGGAAGGGGAAGAGGAATTAGAAGAGGAGGCATTGGAGAGGAAAGAGAAAGGGAAGGAGAAACAAGAAAGGATGGAAAAGATCATGGGATCGAATTACAATAGATGGTATAAGAGTATAAGGAAGGACGGGATCCCGGACTATCTAAAGAAGGGATGGGAGGAAACAAGATGGAACAGGGTTGCAAGATTTAGACTAGGTAACGAAGTGAGGGAGGGATTATACTGGGGAAATGAGGAGGATAAAAAATGCAGGGAGGGAAAAGGAAACATGGGAACATATATGGGAGAAATGTACGAGATGGGAGGAATGGGAAAAAGAGGGGTGGCAGGATGTGGTGGAGAGATTACTGGGAAAGAAGGGAGAGGGAGAAGAATGGATGAAAGCAATAGAGGAAATGAGACGAGTTGGAGGAGGGAGGAAAATGGGAAAGGAAGACGGTTGATCCAACAAGTCAATGAAAGAGGACCAAGGAGGACAGCGAAAAGGATTGAAGAGGAATATGTCTATAATAAGTTTATTGTATGTAAATTATTGTAATGTTATGTATTTAATTGAATGTAAATCAGATGTACAGGGTTGGGTACGTCCCTACAAAACGCCCTTTTAGACCCCTTGTGGTAATAAAGTACTTTTCTATCTATCTATCTATCTATCTATAAATATATAATATATAATATATATATAATTAATATAATTAATAAATTTAATTTAAGGAAAAATAAATAAATTAGATATTTACATACATAAATATTGTATATAAATATTGAAATAAATATAATATTGTGTGTAAAATAATAAGTAATTAAATATAAATATATAATCTATATTTATATATAAATATATAATATATAGTATATATAATTAATATATTTAATGAATTTGCTATAATTTAAGTTAAGCAATAATTAAGGTAAGTAAAAAAAAGTTAACAAGGTAAGTGCAAATATATGGTATGTATAAGTAAATAAATATATGTATAAATAAATAAATAAATAAATATATGTATAAATAAATACACAAATATTATTATTATATATATTATATATTTTTTATTTATTAAAATAAATTATATTATAAAAAATATTATATTATAAAATAATATAATTTTAATATAACTACCCAGTAAACACAAAGTAACAATAATATAACTGTTTTGTTATAATTTCTTACTCAACAATATAACTGTTATGTTCAAGGCATGTTATATTACAGTTATATTATTGAGTGGAAAATTATAATATAACAATTATATTATTGTTACTTTGTGTTTACTGGGTATTGATCGCCATGTTGCATGCTTTATTTTTTTGTGCAGCAATTTCAAGTCAATCAGTTTGTGCCCCTCGTATCTAGAGGCCCTCTACTAGCTTTTCTTCGCTTGCGTGAAATTTCAGCTTCACTCTTCTTCCGATAATGACAAAGCTAGTGATCCTCCAGGGAATGATCGGAATAACCGTCGCCATTTGTTTCAAAACCGAAAATGGTATGTTCAGCGGCAAAACTCAAACGTGTTTTAATGTAAATGTGTAAATTTTATATAATTAGACATAACAGACGCGCGCTACGCGCGTGCTATTTAGCTTTAATTATACAATTCCTATTACATTATACTATTAACCAATTGATACACAAACTGTATACACAAAATAAGTGATGATAGATGTTTACGAAGTAAGTGCAATGAAAAATCAATCAGCATCGCGGAAAAATGTCAACAATAAAACCTTACATGGCTTTTTTATAAGTGGATTATTTTTATATAATGAGAAAAATAAAATATTTAATATTTAAATACCGAAAATGTTGTTATAATTCTTACAATTATAGTTTATTTACAAATAATCAAATATAAACAAATTCTTTATATATATTTTATTTTGTAAGTTTAAAAACATGTATATTTCTTTTATTATTGGTTTAGAATTGTAAAAAGTCTTTGGTTAAGTCAGAGTACAATAAGCATACACACACACACACACACACACACACACACACACACACGCACGCACACGCACACGCACACGCACACGCACACGCACACGCACACGCACACGCACACGCACACGCACACGCACACGCACACGCACACGCACACGCACACGCACACGCACACGCACACGCACACGCACACGCACACGCACACGCACACGCACACGCACACGCACACGCACACGCACACGCACACGCACACGCACACGCACACGCACACGCACACGCACACGCACACGCACACACACACATATACATATATACATATATAATAATAGATATGTATATATGTATATATATTATATATATAAAATAGAAAATATTTACATAAAATTGTAGTATTAAAAGTACATTCCAGTTAGGAATAATAAGGAAGTTTATAAAAAGTAAGTTAAAAAGAGAAAATTTGTTAAGATAAAAATTGATATTTTATTGGTCATATAATGTTGCACAGATAAGGCTTTATTGGAAATTCACGAATAGTAGAGGAGCGGGCTAAATGAGAGCCAGACGTGGTAATTGGTGCGCAAGAGTTCCTTTCGTAAAAAATATATATTGATGATAAAAAACAGATGTAACTTAAAAGAATAAATATATAAATGTAAAAATGTTTAAAAATGTGTATATGAAAAAAATGTTCAAAAATTGCCAAATCGTATAAAATTAATTTGTGTATAATAAATGTATAAAAAATATCTTGTAAAACTTGATTATTGTCACATTTTCGATCTATAATATTTTAAATTTATTTTTTAATGCTGGATGTATATTGGCAGCAGACGATTACACCTGAAACAAAATAAATCCACGTTAATTTATTTTCTACTTTTCAAAACAAATGTAGCGTAATATAAATGACTTATAATGCATATATTTTTTGAAAGAATGTATCCTAAAACTGTCAATTATTGTATTTCTATGAAAACAAAGTATAAAAGAGAACGAAACCAAATAAAAGCAAAGAATAAAAGATATTTTATTTGACATATTCATGCATTGCTACACTTTTACTGGCATAAGTTACACTCTTATTCGATTTTAATTTCGTTGAACGGTCTTTAGTCTAAACGCATGATAACAAAGAATAATTTTTCTTTTCAGATTGTGACATTCGGGTAATGAAAATGCAATTTCTTCGTATTTAGTGACAAAAAAACTTTTCAAATTAATTTTTTGCAAATGCACTTGTTTATAGAACATTCGGAAAATTCTTTTTATTTGAATGAAAAATTTAAATGTTTTAATGTTCACAAAAAAGTAGCATTTTTGTTTTTAGGTTTTGATTCTGCTTAATAAATTATAAGAGTGATTAATCATTGTATTCGATTTGGTAGCATTTATACATACATCGCAAACCTTTTGATTTTTATGAATATTTGCTACGATATATCCAGCTATGTGATATAAAACATTTAACTCAGTCTGGCTTATAAAAATACGTTGATTAGAAATAAGTGGCTAATAACTACTAGTCTTACTTGTTAAAAAATGCGAGTTAACAGAGCGATTTTTTAATAGAATATCTAAAAACTCCGATAAGAATTGACGATCGTCTTCGTAATAATTACTTTTACAAATTGGTTTTATAAATTGTGAAATAGTTATAAGTTTCAAATTATTTTTGAATTGCAGAGCGTTTGGAATAACATTTTTTAGTCTAATTATCGAAAACAAATTTTCTAAACAGTCTTGTGTTAATCGTGATGCTAAAAAGAAAGTAAAGCCATTACTTAATAAATCTTTTGATAATTCAATGACCGTTTTCGTAGATATTATTAACGCAGTTTGAAACGGTTTCCATCTACCATCATTGCCTACTTTCATACATGTGAAAAGTTCAATAGCCTCTTCAAAAAATTCAATTACTTCATTATACTTTTCAGGCTTTTCATGACTTAAAGCTATTCCAATATCCCTACTGCTCATGATATGAAACCATCGTGCCATAAAATCTACGAACCACGCAGTTGTTAATCGCTCATCACTATAATTGCCATTTACCAAGTATTGTAAGCCTGAACTTATTTCCACAAAAAGGCAAAAAGGGTTGCATTGCTAACTCGCATTTTTAGGAAGTGATTGCTAGTATCTAAATATTCTTCACGTAGCTTGGGTGCTAACTTTAGATCGAAATTTTTATCTTCGTTAAGTACGTCTTTTAAAAGTTCACAATTAGCTACATTTGAAGGTAAAGAATATTTTTCGCAAAACTTATCAGGAATAGTAATAACTTTGTTATTTAAAAATCCCGCTTTTGTATTTTTGAAAGCATGTGGTGAATCTGCGTAAAAATACAATTTCCTTTCTTTATCGAACGGATGCGTACACCAATTAATTATTTGTAAATGTCGCGAAGCATTAATGCCGTACGCTTTCCACATAGCTTGGTTAGCTGGGCCCATGTCCGAGGTGATTGCGTGGACGCGCAATCCAATTTCTTCGGCTTTTGTAATTTTTTATTCCGTTTATTGGCTGCAATAAGATTTTTTTTCAAAGCTATCCTAGATTTTTCTGATTTTTCATACAACTTCTCTAATCTACTCAATCGTTGTTTAAGTGTTTCTTTAAAAAACGTTTCTTTAAAGTTAGGTTTTTCCTTCAGTTCTTCAATACTTCCTTCAGTTTCAATCTGAATTTTTTCCTGCGAATCGTTGTGAACATCACCTGCACATAAATTTTTTAAAATAGAAAACTGACATTTGGTCGCAGAAAAAAATTAAATACTGGTTTAAAGAAAAGCCCTACTAAAAATAATAAATATTTATTTTTAGCTTAAAAGTTCGAATTTTCGACTAATTTATGATAAAAATAATAATTTAAGTATTGTATTTCATTATTTATGCAAAAAGCGATATATTTATTATATTTAAAATAGTTCTGAACACACTTTGGATTTTCTTCGATGAATGACTTCTTCGAAGAATTGAATTTGAATGTAAAATGTTCCTTGCACAGAGCAAATTGACCAAACAATTTGAAACGTACCGTAAAAACTTATTGTACTGGCTGGAAAATAGTTAAGTATCCATTTAAAGAAATATAAATTTTTATCAATTATTTTTATATTTTTAATAACAAATAATTTTTTGATAATTTAATTTTTGGATAAAAATATCCAAATTATTATTAAAAATTAATATTTCTTTAAATGAATACTCAACTATTTTCCAATCACCATAATAAGTTTATACAGTAACCTTAAGTTTTTACTACTGTATCTTTTTTATAAATAATTTTTTTGTTACGGTAATTCTTACATTAAATTAAACACAAGTTTTGTCATAAAATATAATTTTCAAATAATTATTATTATTAAACATTTTTTAAGGTTTCTTTTTTAATTAAGAGAAAAGTATATGTATACTCAGATATTGTCATATAATCAAAACAAGTTCTATAGTTTCAATGTCGTTTAATAATTAAAAAAAGTATACAAAATTCAAATATAAAAATTAGAAAATTAAAAATTTTAACATATAATTCTTTACTTTCTCAAAAAATGTTTTTATATTACTACTAATAAATATTGTAATGTAATGAGATCTTACCATTATTTATGGGTATTTCTTCCTGTGCTTCTTGCGATATATGTAATGTATTATTAAAATTTTCATGAGCAGGAATATTCCTTGGTTCATCTTCTTCTTGTACAGGTGCATTTACTGGTATCAGACGATCACCAAAGACAGTTGAAACTGCTGTAGATTTCAAGCGGCGTTTACCTCCCCGTGTTTTTTCCCACATCTTGTCTGAGAAATAAATCTGACAAAAATATTGAGTAATTTAATTAGAAAAATAAGGAATAACAATGAAATATAGATTATGTTTGTGTATTAAAATTTTGTTATTTTTGTTAATTCTATTTAGTCCTAAAAATAGTAAGTAATAGTTAATAGTAAAAATAATAAGTAATAGTTAATACTTATAGTAATCTTTTTTATAAAAAATGCAAAGAACATTAACTTTTAAATAAGCAAAATTTATTTTAAAACTTTTCCTTATCATTAATATCCATTTCTACCAATGCAGATTAACTCTGATTTTGGCTTAACTTAGGGGAGAATGGGGGAATTGCAGCCAGTAAGAATTATTTCTTATTTTCTGAAAAAGAAATGTCTTCAGAACCAAAATGGAATAGTTGACGGATACTTCATCAATCATTCTTCGAAAGTAGAAGCATAAAAGTCAAGAAAGGTAATAAATAATTAAGCCTGCATTGATTTTAAAAATCTCTGAATTGACCGCAATTGTCCGACGTGTTGGGTAATTACGGTCGCCTCTTGGATAACCGCGGTCAGCTTTCGGGGGTAATTACGTTCACGTTTTACATCTTTTAACAGTCTCATTAGATTAACAGAAAAATTGACATTTTAACCTAAAATTCCGGCATTATTTCAAGACTGAAATGTCCATCAAATTGAACATATTTTTTATGTAAATCATGTATATTATTCATTTCTCACTAAGTTTAGATAAATTCTACCAAATTTGTGGTATAAATATAGGTGTATATATACCGTGATGTTTATACGCTGTCACTCGACGTTTGCAGGCCCGATGGTTAGGAACAAATGCGCCACGACTGCAATTTCCCCGTGCAAGCGACTACCGTTACCCCAAAAACCGAGTGAATTTATTATATTAAATAATAATATATTTATACGATGTCATCGTTTTAATATGGGCGAAATGGAAGCTAAAGAATCAAAAAAGTCATAAATAACGGTTAAATGTAATTTTAACTACTAAAAATTTCGCAAAACCCTTATTAAAAGTACATCAATTCTTATAAGAAAAAGGGCGTAAAATAAGAATCACCAGATTTTTATTAATTTATGTTGGTTTAATAGGCACGGCATAATAAATTACTCGATAATCATGTATGTAAACGGATAGAGACAAAAAAAGTTTGATATAACTGTTGGTTTATGTAAAATACAGGTGACCGGCATTGCCTGATGACTGTAATTCCCCCATTCTCCCCTACCTTTTATCTTTCTCTAATTTCAAGAACTAGAAAAAGATGAAAAGTAAGTTAAACCGTGATTAAAGTTAATCTATATTGGTAGAAATGGACATAAGTCAAATAAATATATTATGTTTGTACTTACTGAACACAATGTCGAACTCACTCCAGGAACCCAGTCTGCACGGTTAACATTAGTAATCCACAGTTTTCTTCTTTTTTCTTCTCGTGGGAATCTACACATTTGGAAACCTTTGCTCGATGAGTTCGTACAATAATCTGCACTGCAACCCGTCATATTTCATTTTCTGTAAATAAAATTTACGTATTTATAAATAATTTTATAGGTTATGTAATGTTAAGCTACATGCAAATTATGACTGTAGTTGTTGTTTTTTTCTTTACATTTTTTTAATAAAGCATTAGAGCCTCCGCACAATATTATAGTAGCGTATCGTAAAATAACGTGGGTCAACGGCATCAACGCACAAGAAACGTATCAGTTACGACGTTATATGCTTACCTAATAGATGCCTCGGGTCGAGATCGATTTTTTCACGCATTTATTTACTTAAAGTCATTCACTTAAAGTCACTCACTTAAAGTAAAAATAATCGTAGAAATGAGGAACAGCGGCGAAGAAAACCATGCAATCACGCATTCTCACACGTATTACGCCATAACTGATCGCAGCCCAGTCTGTATGGCTGTATCTCTCTTACTCGCTAGCTCTTTCTCTCTCTGTTTCCGGTTTTGAAACCAATGGCCGCCGACCAATAGAAAACGATGCCGTTTATTCCGATCACTCCCTAAGATTATGTCTCCACGGGAAAGCCAAAGTTAGGAAAGGCCCAGGAACCCGGGCTCGCAAAGGGAGCGAGCGTGGCGTAGCAGACAGCGCACTCGTCTGCTAAGCCAAAGATCTCAGGTTCGAATCCAGTCCTGGTAGAACCAAAATAAATAAAATGTATCGCTTGTCTCTCCCTCCTTGATGGAAGAATACCAACCCGTCAGGAGTATCCCTTGCCTCGAAACCCTCTCTACCTTGCCGTTCATATTCGGCATTAAACTGTGTATAGGTCCCCCACGTGCTTGTGTACAACCTGGTGTGCGCACCACAAGCACATGACTTTTGGGGGTGGCCTAGGTCCGACTCGGACTGTTGCGGACGACTTATAGCAAAAAAAAACTGTTCGGTTATTTTCATATCACCTCCTGTTCTGTTTCGTTGACAAAGAAAAACATGAAATTTTATCGGCATTGTGTAAATTTGCGAATGTCGATGACAGTACTCGAAGAGGATCACTAGACAAAGCAGATATGACCCGCCCTCTCGTATGTGTTCATGGAACCGCATCTTTAGAAACTAGATGGCTGTATCTCTCTTTCTCTTACTTATCGACATCTACGTGCGTTTCAAACAACTAAAGAATTCCTATAATTTAAAGTAATACCTTTTACTTTACACGACTCTACGCTACGTCCGTTCGGTGTACGAACAATATAAGCGTAGAATTTTGCCCCGCCGACACGAACGACTCGATATAGCTGCCGCGGCCGTAGCTCTCGAGTTCGTCCGTCATGTCGCCGAGGAAGTTACCGATACGCGGTTTGTACTCATTCGGATCGCCTGTACTTAAATATATACAAGAGTCGGTATCGTAATATAAAACGCGCCTATCTAATGCTTCTAAATATTCGTACAGTTTTAGGTGCGCTTGTGCCGTCGTGTACGCCACGATCACGACATTTATCAACGGGGAAGCCACGGCGGCCTCTTCTCATAGCCACGAAGCATATATCACCTCGTCGTTGACGGGTAATATGTCGATTATCTCGTGCTCGGGACTCGTAAGCAAAGTCATGAAACGCTGACAAGATTTCACGACCTCAGTCTTAGGCAAATTGGTTCGCTGGCCGAATTTCCCCCAGAAAGAATTTAAACAGAGTTTCGCGGCCAAGCGCAGGCCAGGATTCCGGACGATATTGTCCTTATCGAGAACAACACCCTCGGTTTCCGCGTATTCCCGCAGGTATCGTTCTTTCGTCTCGTCATCATGACAATCGCTCAGCCACCCACTAGCTTCTTGTTTTAATTTTAAAAATGTATTTATGTATTCGGCGAACAAACCGCCCTGCCGAGTACCGGGGTCATATCGCGCAACTTTATATTGCCATATTTCGCTCACATTTGTCACGCGATATCCCTTCTCGACGGCTTTGCAGTAGGTAAACTATGTTGGTTCTACCCCGGGTGCTCGAGGGGGGGTGAGGGGCGGGGGGTACCGGGCGAGGGTACCGCGGAGGGGGATACCGCGGGGAGAGGAGAAGGGGAGTACCGCGGGGGGAGAGGGAGGGGAGTACCGCGGGGGAGGGGAAGGGGGGTGCCGCGTTTTCGTGCGTCGCGGGGGCGGGGGAGGAGTACCGCGTTTTCCGACGCCGCAAAGGAGGATACCGCGTTTTCGCCGCGCCACGGGGCGACCGCGTTTTCGCCGCGCCGATCCGCGTGACGTCACCCTCTCGCGCTCCCGGTTCCCGTTCGCGCGCGGTCCCTCTCGCTCCCGGCCCCCGTTCGCGTGCGTTTTCTCGTTCGCGCGTTTTTTCGTTCGCGGCCCCCGTTCGCGTTATCTCCCCCGTTCGCGCGCGTTTTCTCGTTCGCGGCCCCCGTTCGCGTACAGTATATATAAAATTTGCTTACCACTCCGATAACACTGAAGAAAGCAGCTCATGGCACTTTACACTATATACACAATATACACTAAAATAGTTCAACTGTTGTGTCTCTCATAATGAACTTGTGCATATTGAGCACAAATTGCATGGCATTATTTGAGTCAATGGGTCTCCACATGATGAGCAAAAGAGACCGTTCATTAATATATACGGACATGTCTCGTGTATACGACGAGCACATAGCATTGAGAATAATCCACTAATTCTTACAATGCATGACGCACAAAACTTCACCTGTCCCGGAGTGAAGTAAAAATATGTACAGCACATTTTTGTAAGAGGATTTAAAGCATTTACTTGTGCTTGATTTAAGACTCTGAAAATTTCCTCCGGAACATCCTCAGGCATGTCACTGTCGTAACACGAGTCTTCCGATAATGCATCATTATCATCATCATCATCAACTTCCATTCCATCCTCTTCAATCACTTCCATTCCATCCTCTTCAATCACTTCCATTTCTTCAGGCACTTCCATTTCTTCATTGTTTGCTTCAACATACATTCTTTCTTCTCCTTCAAACTGCAATTCTTCGAAATCCATTTTATTATATACACGATGCTTACGCGCTGTACACGCACCGAAAGGAACGTGGGCTAGTACTGATGTTGAAGAGATAAAAAAGTACAACATTTTACGAACGTTTGTTATTATACATATCACACCAGATATTCGATGGATAATTATTAAAATATTCCATAAATTGTCATATAAATTTGCAATCACATCAGGAAATTAATAAACATGAAATGATCAATAATAATATAGAATTATCAACGGCCAATTCACTTTACACAATGTACTTTCTTTAAGGAGAATTCTTTCTTAAAATATCTTAAAGGAACGAGTTATCGAAGGTTCTATTTCCATCATAAAATATGAGCCTTTATAGAAATTAATTGAAACCATCTAAGATATTCTTTTAAATTACAATAACTCACAAGTTGAAGTGATCATTAATAAAATCAAATAAAACAACATAAATGCAAGAATATTTCATGAAAATAAACATATTAATAATATAAGCGATGGAATAATGCGTAACTCTGATGCTTAGACTTAATTTAACGCAAACGCCTGAGAACAGGATTTCATAAGTAAATAATTCGAAGTAGTATTAAATCGTCTATTGATAATATGGCTTTCAAGAAATTATAATTGTCGAAAATATTAAATTAGAATAAAAGAGGAATTTCTTTAATAGTTAAAGTAAACGCATTAATCCATAAAATTAAAAAGACAAAAGATATTGTACTGATAAGTCATATACTAAACATTATAAATAGGCAGCATCGCATTCGCAACAATTAATGAATGAGAGGCAAACGAATTGTTCGATAATTGTATAATAGTTTCGAATGAATGAACGTTCAACGTATATTCGCTGTAGCTTTGATGCAGAATGATAAAGAACGCAATCGTTTAAGAACTAGTGTCGCTATGAGTTTAAAAGTTAACGCATTTGAAGAAAGATTAGTATTTACAAAGATCGAGCTCGTTATTGCAAGGAGAAAGTAAATGTACTCGTGGTTGCAACCGTAAAGTAAGAATTATCCGGCATATTCAAGTTTATGAGAAGGTATCTTCTCTGCAAAGTCCGGCTTTATCAACTGTATTGCAATTCCATGCGAACTGCCACATCAAAGAATACAGGATCCTCGAATGTTCTGGAATCAAAGATCGTCATTTTGCTAACTGTAATTAGCCACTCAAGATCGATCAATGATTCTCATCGCGAACACCGAGCGTTACCTGTGCCGAGACTTCCACTATGCGTGGAAGGTGTATGAATACGGCCTCACAAGATTATGCAAAATCCAGGTCTCTTGGACCACCTTTGTATCGCCAATATCCTTGGCATAGAAAGCAATGGCGGACGTCCTTCCTTCTAAGTATGAATGGCGGACGTCCTTCCTTCTAAGTACGAATGGCGAACGTCTCTCCTCGTTTCTCGTCTCATGTATATCGATGACGTCTAGCCTTTTGCAAATCCTCGTCGTAGCAATTAATACAGAACTAATGTCTAAGTTCCGTCTCCTTCAGCAACGCAATGTATTACGATAATAGCAATTAATACGACACGAGCGGTCAACACGACAATAGCAATTAACACGATATGAGCAATTACTACAGCACAAGCGATCGTTCTTCTACTGAACGCGAAGTTATTTCCTTGTAAGGAATTCTCATGGCAGCATGCCACGATACGACTTAACTCGACACGCGTGACCGCTCACGACGAGAGACTGGTGCGTAATGCGCAATACTCGCTCGCTCGCTCGAGATCGTTCTCGTTTCCGTAAAGAAACCGGAAATCAAGTAGCGCCACATCGCCACACGGCTGCGCCGCGGCGCCGCTGCGCGCGCACCACGCTTACTGCCGATTCCTATGGGCCCGCACTGGCCTCTCTAGAGCTTTTCACGGAATCGGTTACCGACTAAATGCAATAGGTGGCAGCACACCACCGCTATTTCGATGCAACGCGGCATTTCAAACACGCGCACTCGCGACTTTCAAGTCTAATGTTTAGGTCTGCGAGCTATACAGCTCTTAAGATGGCAAACCAATTGTCTGTATAAGCCGTACGAACAATCACGTCAACCGACTCTTACTTTCAGTCCTCGACTACTGAGCGTACCTTCAAATTCATCCTTCTACATCTCGCTATTGTCACATCGTTTGTTTGGTTTTGTTTATCGTATCTAATTTCATCGAGATCTCAGCATCCGTACGGATGCGCCTTCCAAAAAATCTACGATGTGCAGTTTTGCACGTGTCCTGCGATGAAGGCACCGCGAGACACGTATGTTCACGAAAACAATAACGTAACTTTCGGTCATTTGATCTGTATAACTGCTATCAAACATCTTTAAAACATATTTAAAAACAACTAAAACGGCTTTCAAAACAACTAAAACAACTGTCAAAACAGCTATCAAACAGCTAAAACACCTTTAAAAACAGCTATTAAACAGCTATCAAACAGCTAAAACACCTTTAAAAACAGCTATTAAACAGCTAAAACATCTTTTAAACAACTAAAACGTCTTTAAAAACAACTAAAACATCTATATTATATTATGTGAGAAAAGGAAATAAAACAGTTATATATGTATACATCTATAGTTTATTTTTAAAAAAATCATACATATTTCTGATGTCGCGACCACTAGTTAGATATTTTTAATACATTTTGTAACGCGCAATTCTTAACATGTTTTTCACATTTTATAGTATTAGTAACATCTATATTATTTAAAGATTCGATATCTTCATAATCCGCATCCAAAGTCTCAATGTTTAGACTTTTTCTCGCTTTATTCTCAAGTAGATCCACCAGCCATTCTCGTTTCTGATATCCCTTAACGTACACAAGAGTCGACGTCTCGTCACCCTCTCCAAGCACGGCCGATGTAATTAGATGTTTCGCCATGCTGTACGGTACGTTTCCATCTTCCCATCGTAGTCCATGGTGATTTGCAATCAACCATCAGGAAGCGCACGACTTGTCGTATTTCATGAGGAGACTCCATGGCATGGGACATGTAAAAATGTAATGCGCCAAAACGGCCCCGTTTCTCAGAACCGCCACCTCCTTTACGACAAATTTCATCCCGACGGTGAATCCCTGCAGATCGACAAACGTTGGTACGATCATGACGAAACGACGGTGCAATCTGTAGCTTATCACGGTACATCAGTGCCTCTTATATCGCAATATCCGCTGATATTGCAATTTACATGATTTTGCGCACTACGTTCGACAACGGACAGTATTCGATTACGCGATCATGCAAGACGAGACAATAGGCGGTAGTATTTGCCGGTACATTCTCTTTACAGTCAAATTCTATTCGCACATCCACGGTGGCGCTCTTGACAGATTCGTTTTGTCGCGAACAATCAATAACAACAAAAGGTCCTTTTGTCAGGAATGTAACCACGGTGCAAAGCGTATCGAAGCAGTCGTATCCGTAATAAGTTTTACGAAAACGCGCATACATATCGAAAAGGACGGCGTATCGATTTTTTCCAAAATCCAAATTCAAGTCATCGTACGGATAAAATTCAGAGTTTAGATAAAGTTTCACGTTGGTCAAGTTACAGTCATCGAATACGCTAACATCTTGCGACATGATATTCTTGCGTCCGGTCTGCAGCGCAAAGATAACGTACCGCGGCTTCTCCAGCTGAGTCGCCGTTTTAACGGCCCACGAATGCTTGGTCGTGCTCTGCAACATAGGGTACTCATACAGATCCCACGAACGGAAACTAACACTAAGATATCGCCCGCTTTGTCGAAGATTGCCGAAACTGTCGAAATATATGGCACGATCACCCCTCTTCGCGTACGCCACCCAATGAGTACCCGGCCCCTCAGCATTATCCAAATTCACAATACCGCTCTCGTTTCGACGTATACCGCCGATCGGTAACGAGTCGCGCATGAAAATACCTTTATATGGAATGCGCATACGTTTTGCCAGTTGTTGCAATTGCACGTTGGTAGTTACACCCTTGGGGATTTTTAGAGTCTCTTCGACGTTTTTTTTCTCGAGACTCCCCGTCCGCGTTTGTACGGAACGAGATAAAGTCTATGACCTTCCATGGCGCGATTGTGACGTTGCATCTCTTCCAGCTGACGTCGCGCGGCTTTGTTATCATTCACGGCCTTTGCGACTCCCGCCGCTCCGCCGACCAACGAACCGAGAACCCCCAACAACGGAAGGATCGGTAGGATACCGCCGCGTTTCGCTACTGAAAGTATTCGCTTGTTCTTCTTCTTTTTCTTTGTTTTCAAACCCATACCGAGTTTCGTTTTAGCCTTCGTGGCCGCCCAGACGGCTGTAGCTGCAGCTCTCTCTCCGAGAGTCAAATCGTTCGCGGTGACACGTTTTCGCGCTTTCGCGGCAAGTATATTGTCTGCCACGTGTCGTTCTGCGAGATCGTTGCTACGCGAGTAGGCTATGTCGTGCTCGCGGCACGCTGCGTCCAATGGATTGATACCCCGATCACCTCTTGCCAATCGTGTTTCTAAGTGAGTTCCCGGACCGCAAAATTGATAGCCGGGGATATGTAATTCGATCGGAAGCGCATTTATCGCGCGATTCAACAGACCTCGACCTATCTTCGGCGGCATTCGCCGCAGTTTTTTATCAACGGTGGCGGACCGTCGATGTGCGTTTGCTGACTCGGCAAATTATAATGTTTTAAACAGCGACGATATTGCTGAACTTCCGAATCTGCCTTGATATGTTCGGGAAGCTTATCCCACAAATAATCTATGTAATTATAAAACTGTCGTAGTAGAATGACCTTTGGTATATACTTTAACTGCTCAGCGGTTAAATCGTAAATATCGCTGTTATCCGATACGAGCAAAAACATTTTAAAGACTAAGCATCTCAGCTCTACGCGCCTCTATAAATAGGCCAGCTTTCTCGATACTGTTTTTCATTCGTTGTGGAAGGGAGGTAATATGCGGTTCGTACGACAATCGCGGACAATCAAAGTGAAAAACTTTGACGATAGGATACAGTTAACGAAAGAGGTACGCAAACATGGAGACGTGCTACCGATTTCTATACGCGGTATCATCTGCGGTCCGTCGAATTGCGGCAAGACAAACGTCTTGATAAGCTTGCTGGAAAGTCCGCACGGTGTACGTTTCGAGAACGTGTATGTGTACTCGAAATCGTTGCAACAACCGAAATATCGATATTTGGAGAATATACTAACACCGATAGAAGAGATTGGCTACTTTACGTTTTCGAATAACAGTGACGTCATTCCACCGAGCGAGGCGCTCCCGAATTCTATTTTTATCTTTGATGACGTGGCGTGCGACAAGCAGGATACGATAAGAGAATACTTTGCAATGGGCCGGCACGCGCACGTTGACTCCTTCTATCTTTGTCAGACGTATGCAAAGATACCGAAGCATCTTATACGAGACAACGCGAATTTATTGATTCTGTTTAAACAAGATGGTACCAATCTGAAACACGTATACAACGATCACGTAAACACAGATATGTCTTACAATGATTTCAGTAAATTGTGTCGTACATGTTGGCAGCAAAAGTATGGATTTGTGGTGATAGACAAGGACAGCGCGATTTCGAATGGTCGATACAGAAAAGGATTTAACGACTTTGCGATACCGAAACGTGCTTAGTTGTCGTCGACGCGTCGAACAACGTTATCGCAACATGGACAGCGGCGAGGAGATTAGAGAGCGCGAGAGGATAGCAAATCAAATTGCGAAAACGAGCAATTCGATTCGCAAAAAGTATCACGCCTTGAAAACAGGTAAAATGGAGGAAGATATCGCGTTGGAGAGACACTTTAAACCCATCATCGAGCCTCTAAGGCAGATTGCCGAAAACACCATTGGTAAAGAATCTGATGTGTCAAAGATTGAGAATGAAACGGCGTGGGAAGACGAAGAGCCAAAGCTCAAACGAAAACGACCAAACGCCTCGTTTAAC
This sequence comes from Temnothorax unifasciatus, assembly GCA_030770225.1. Taxonomy (NCBI): domain Eukaryota; kingdom Metazoa; phylum Arthropoda; class Insecta; order Hymenoptera; family Formicidae; genus Temnothorax; species Temnothorax unifasciatus. The sequence goes on from JASTWK010001250.1 coordinate 17,776, forward strand.
GACTCTGTAATGGCCTCAACTCCGATTACGTTGAAACGATCGATAAATATGCCATCTAATTTGAGCGAAATACCCAAAATTTTACAACCGCGTAAATCAAAACGGTCGAAAGGTTCATTGAATGAACCACCGATAACCTCTGCGCCTTCCGTACAATGCTCGAATCACTCACAAACGAGAATGTTTTTAAAACCACGGGTGACTCACTCGTGACGTCCGTTCGAGAGCAGTTGCAAACATCTGAGGGTCGAGAAACGTTGCGTGATCACTTGGGTCCATTGAGCCAAAAGTACGTTGGGGCAGTTCTCAGTGGCGATCAAGAAAGCGGTATAGACACCGTATACGGCGTTTATTTCAGCAACGAATGATGCTAGGTAATAAACGTTTTGACGTGGACAACGCGGACAATATAATTATCAACGGCATACGACACGCTGGCACACGCGGTCTTTACGAGTTGATCTTTAAGAAACTCCCCGATTACGACATCTACACGGAAGACGACATGCAAACATACAAGAGCATTCTGTTGACGACGAGTGCTCATAAACGCAATTACGATGCTCATGCTCAATTAAATGGCAACAGAGAACACAAATACACAAATATAATCGCGCCGTTGATTTCGGGTAAAATAGCTGGAAAAGGTATACCGCGTGCCATGACATTAAACGGCAACAAGATCGATCATATAATTGCATCGTCGATTTCGGGTAAAAAAGCTGGAAAAGGTATACCGCGTGCCATGACATTAAACGACAACAAGATCGACTATGTTCATTGGGACAATCCCAACGAGCTTGTAGATCGTCTCCGATTGCTCGAAGCTTCGCGCCTTGCGGGTCACACCGGTCACGATAACGAGATCCTGTCGATTATCGAGGAACTTCGCGAGGCTGGACTTATTATAAATTAAACCGCGCGTCGGCGAGTCATTCAATCAACATCGAAATGCCGATCAACAAGTTTGCCCACACAGCACCGAAATATTTCAGAAAGCTCTCAAAAAGCTGTCAATGAAATATGAAACCTTTCAAAAAAACATTTCAGACATGTTTCAGATATGTTTCAGAAATATAAAATGTCCGCCAAGCTGAGATTTCAGAAATGTTTCTGAAATATTTCTGAAATGCTTCAGAAATATCTCTGAAATGCTTAAGAAATATCTCTGAAATGCCTAAGAAATATCTCTGAAATGCTTCAGAAATATTTCTGAAATAATTCAGAAATATCTCTGAAATGCTTCATAAATATCTCTGAAATGCTTCGAAAATATCTCTGAAATGTTTTAGAAATATATGGAAAATATTTCAGATACTTTTTCCCATATCAAATTGTTCCGGATCACCCTGTATAAGGTGATCAGGAACAATTTCTTGTCCTTCATAAATCATATTCTTGATTATAGTTCATGATTTTGCTTCGCCGGAGGCCTGCTTATATTAGATCCTAACTGAAATTTACTTACGAGTTAGTCTTACCATTATGCGCCGCCTAGCGGCGTCGTTGCATATTTCTCTGAAATGTTTCGTAATATTTCAGAAATATTCAGTGAAAAGGGTCATAAATGATTTCGATGAAACGTTTCAGAAATACTTCTGAATAATTTCAATGTAACATTTCAATATTAATTCCCAAGTTATCTTTTAGAAAGTTTTCAATGATATATGATTTTGATAAAACGTTTCAGAAATACTTCTGAATAATTAGCAAAAGAATTTATGGTCGACCCAACTGGCAAATTTTATTGTTCACAAAACGCTACGTTTCGACCGCAGATTTCGGTCCTTTTCAAGTTCAAGCGTATAGAAACTCACAAATATTATTAGTCAGACATAATGCCCAAACTACGCCGAATCTAAAAACTAAACATAAAAAATTGTGGCACGCAACAATAAGTATAAGTTCAAAAATAATTATGTAAATCAAAACTTACATATTTGTGCGTTAAATTCACAGAAGTAAAATACAATTTAAACGGCATTTTTGTTATTCGTTTATGTCGAAGGGCATGTAAGAGCCGTGCGTAAAATTTTAACTGACGAGAACAGACAAGTAATAAACTAACTAATGACGTCAATATTAAAAGCCAGGGCGTGGAGAGGGAAACACAGAAGAAGGAGATAGAATTACGTTTCTTTTATGATATGTTCGTAGAGATGTAAAGATTGCAATGCTACGTATATTGGACAGACAAAAAGACATTTGTGCACACGTCTCAAAAAGAACACCAGAACGATATCAGAAAACCGGCGAGCAAGCATTCTGTAGTGAGTGAGCATCGACCTGTGGGCATGATTTCGATTGGGGGAAGCCAGAAATAATAAGGAGAAACAGATTAGAAAGAGGGAATTAGCGGAGATATTTTTCATTAAAAAATTTGATGACACCATTAATTTACAAAAGGACAAGGAGAATCTTAACGCTCTCTACGAACATATCACGAAAGAAACGTACTATCTCCTTCTTTTCTGTTTCTCCTTCCACGTCCTGGCTTTTAATATTGACGTCATTGGTTTGTTTAATTATTTGTATGTTCTCGTCAGTTAAAATTTTACCACCGCACGGCTCTTACATGCCCTTCGACATAAACGAATAACGAAAATGCCGTTTAAATTGTATTTTACTTCTGTGAATTTAACACACAAATATATAAGTTTTGATTTATATAATTATTTTTGGACTTATACTTATTATTGCGTGCCACAATTTTTATGTTTAGTTTTTAGATTCGGCGTAGTTTGGGCATTATGTCTGACTAATAATATTTGTGAGTTTCTATACGCTTGAAAAGGACCGAAATCTGCGGTCAAAATGTAGCGTTTTGTGAACAATAAAATTTGCCAGTTGGGTCAAACATAATTCTTTTGCTAATTGTTAATTATTCACTGGCGATTCAAGTTCTCCGTTTTTACTTCTGAATAATTTCAATGTTACATTTTAATATTATTTTCCAAGTTATCTTTCGGAAAGTTTTCAATGATACGTATTTTACACATTACGTACGAAATATTTCTCTGAAATGTTCCGTAATATTTCAGAAATATTTCAGTAAAAAGGGTCATAAATGATTTTGTTGAAACGTTTCAGAAATACTTCTGAATGATTTCAATGTTACATTTCAATATTATTGTCCAAGTTGTCTTTTGGAAAGCTTTCAATGATATATTATTTTGATGAAACGTTTCAGAAATATTTCTGAATGATTTCAATTTTACATTTCAATATTAATTTTCAAGTTATCTTTCGGAAAGCTTTCTGAAACATGTTGTGCTGTGTGGGTGGTATATCGCTCGGAAGAGGCGGTGCGGAACCGTACTATCAATGGAGAAGATTAATCAGAAATTACGTGCACGATAACGCCCTTTGCGTGGTCGCCACCGACTTTGACGCAAAGTCGCGTAAGATTCGACGTATAGCGCCGCCTGTAGATGATGGCGATGCGGCCAATAAACGTTACGTGCAGCAAAGCGTGCAAATTTTGAAAGATCGGCAGGATGAAATCGAGAGAAAGATGGTTGCACTCCAGAATGACGGGCAAATTACTCTAAACAAACTTCAAAAGATGATTCAAGAAGTAATTATTGCGTATCATTGCGAATAGATAAGAACGTACATCTGATCTCTGCGTCAGTTGCGCGTCATCATCATGGCTAGTAAGAAGCAATCAACTGAGAAACGGAGGCTGGTGGAAGAATTACACGCTCCTGCGAGAAGAAATTTTTCGCGAAGACGCGTCATAGTGCGCGGATACGATGACCTATGGCAGGCGGATGTGGTCGAGATGCGCCCATACACGCGATTCAACAGAGATTACCACTACATACTCACCGTTATCAACGTTCTGAGTAAGCACAAGCACGCATGGGCCGTACCGCTCAAGGCCAAGAGCGGAACCGAGGTTACTACGGCGATTGCGAAAATAATTCGAGACGGCGGAAGATGTCCGAAAAATCTGCAGACTGACAAGGGCAAAGAATTTTACAACGCAAACGTGCAGAAACTCTTGAAGAAACATAATATCAATCACTATTCGACCTATTCCGTAATGAAGGCATTGGTCGTCGAACGATTCAATCGCACGCTCAAAAACAACATGTGGAAAATGTTTACGCGCAATGGAAATTACAAATGGATCGACTCGCTGCCGGGTCTCGTATCGGATTACAACGCGCGAAAGCATCGAACAATCGGCATGCGACCCATCGATGTTACCTCCGCGATCGCCGACAAGCTCCTAACAACGGTGTAAAGTCACGTAAAGATCGCTGCTCCCGCGCGATTCAAAGTGGGCGACTCGGTACGCGTGAGTAAATTCAAGACAATCTTCGAGAAAGGATACACGCCAAATTGGACCACGAAGGTGTTTAGAATCGTCAAAGTGCAGAAAACTAATCCCGTGACGTATCTGTTGGAAGATTCCTGCGGAAAACTTGTCGCCGGTGGCTTCTACGAATACGAGTTATATCGCGTTGCTAATCTCGACGTGTATCTCGTTGAAAAAGTTTTGCGCAAAAGGGGGGATGAGGTTTATGTAAAGTGATTAGGATTTGATAATTCACACAATTCGCGGATACACAAGAATAATGTATTGTAAAAAATTTATTACAATATAAAACATATTATACATACAAATGAGTTATTTATTTTCATAAATATCTAAATGTAATTACAATATATATTTAAAGTATTTTATAATGCCCCCATGGCAGCGTCTCGGTAGAACCGGGTATAATGTATCGTTTATCATCGTATGGACTTAGAGCTATTTTCGTTTCGGACACGGTGTACACCTCGTGTTGTTTGGATCTTATGCAAGCCTGCTGTCGCGTCATTTCAATTTCGTCGCGCAGACACCGCGTGTAATCGTCGAACGTTATCGACCTGGCTACGACGTTACTCTTAACACCTTTAGCCTTTTTCGTATCTTTCTTACCGTCCACTCGCAAGGCGTACATCTTTGCTCTAAGCCCGACAAATTCAGTCATTATCGCACCGTTGTTTTCGTCTTTCATCAAACCCGGAACTTTTTTATTGGCGAGTGAGATACCGTATGCATTATCGACCGCGTAATCGCTAGTGTCAAATCTATTAATGTCGCGCTTCATGGTGTGATACACATCGTCGCACTCGATGTGATAAATGAGACTATCAGTATCAGTGTACGTGACTTTACACTTGTCGCGATACAGCAGTAACATGTACTCGTGATGAAATTCGTACAAACATGTCTTGGATATATCGAGGATGCACATACCCACATAGATTGGTTTGTCGAACTTTACCTCGAGTTTTCGCATTTCTATCGCTACTAAATTCTCCGAAAAGACGCTTCGGCTATGAAAATTTGGTTTCGCGATCATTGCCTCCGCGCCGTATCTACCCTCCCAATGAGTCACGAGTCGCACGTCAACGTGATTCCGCACATTCTCCATGGTTTTGCCAAACGTAGCGTTGTTCATCAATTTGTATAAATTTTTCTCGAAATCATTCTTGGCCAATGTTCTAAATTTTGTATTTAGTTCAATATAATTGCGAAGCCATGGAGATTGCGCGAAGTTCAATATGCGGTGAATCTTTGATATACGAAGACCGTGACGAGTACACTGCTGCAGGTTGCAATAATGTATGACATAACGTTTCTTATCGTATAATGTTGCGAGGAGCTTGTCCTGCCGCTTACCGGGTGGTTTATCGCGCGTCGGACAGAACGATAGATTAGTGTGCGCGTCGTGAAGATATTGCGGATACTCCAAGTCGACTTCGAGAATGTAGCCTATCGATGAATCCAACGCGACATCCGTAACATTAAAATTGGTTACGTCGTCGACCCATTGAAAATCTGCATATGGCAATGGTTGACACATTGCCCAGCCGTATAAGTTGTTTACGTCGAAATACATCAGATATGACGACGGTTTCGCTGGATCGTACAGCATGTACTTGTTGTTGGCCAGCGCGTATCTGTTCGAACATTGGCTCAAACCGCCGCGTATACCGCGTTTGATAAACATGACCATGTCAATGTCGGTGAGCAATTCGAAATTGATACGTGTATGCTTCAACATAGCATCCCACGTAAAACTCGGTAGAGTATAATAATAGGCGGGATCGAGTCCATAACTCGCGACGCAGCTATCACGAAAATTTTCAAAGATATCGGCCAACAGCAAGACATCGGTTTTGAGATATAAATCGCTGTAGTCACCGAGCGTTCGAATGGAGAACCGCTGCCAGACGTTGACGGCGTGCGCGTAATCGCTCTCGGATACGGTGTCACCTGTCGATGAACTGTAAAACGAGTCGCGCGATGGCCCGGTAAGCACGAGTCCTCCAACTTTTCGACGCAGTCAATGTACTCGTATGGAAATACGCCTTTTCTTGTCAGCAAATCAAAATTTTCTGCGGATAATTTACAAAATTTGCGTTGCAATATTCGCAGTTTATCCTTGCTAAGATAAGATGCCAATTTGTCGAGACTAGCGGTGAGAAACTTGTACGAATCGATAAATCGCAATTTGACGCAAGTTTTCTTATTTTTATCTTTTGTGCTTTTAACGTTTTTCGTAAACGAAATGTATTTCTCTTTGGTAATTGGGAGTAAGTCTACATGTCCTTCGTATGCTATTGCTATTTCAGTTATAATAAAATGCGCATCGTAGCCTGATAAATTATGAAAAACTATGGGAATACAATGCGAATCTTTATAATTTAAGTTACAGTTTGAGTGCGCGGGATCTCTGTACTGACCGGTCAGATGACAATGATCGCGTACTCGCACGTCGTCCGGCTCGAACGGTTTTTCGCACACGTGACAGTGCGTTGCGCTGTTAAACTTTTCCCACTCGTCTCGCGTAAAATCCGCCATGGGCACATTAGTGGACAAGATTATCTTTACATCGTGAGCTAAACGTCTTAGCTCCTCGGCGAACCACGCGACGCAATCCTTATTGCGACGAAACCGATATATTGATAACGAGTCGTCATACGAGCAACGCACGTAGTACCCTATGCTAAACACGCGATGATGTTGATACGTATACCTGGACGTTTCCGGATCCGCTTCCATCTTCTCCAGGGTACATTCCAGGTCGGCGTATACGATAAACGGAACTCGTTCCTTCCTGTTGTGATTCTTAAAGGCCAACCACTTGTCGTTATCTCTCGGTAACTTGATCGCGCAGTCGTTCATCTCCCGACAGTCGACGGTGTGGGCTTCCAGTTTCTCGCTCGTGTAGAAATAGTGTAAACATCTGTAAATAATGAAATTTTTTATATATTTTTTAAGTAAGATTTATTTTTATTAATTATTAAGATGTATACTCACCGATCGCAAAAGTATTTTTTGTTCGTATTCTTGCTCAATTGAGAGCTCACGAGACGGGATAGGTTCTTGATCCATGCAAAATGTCCCACGTTGTCGTCATGCACGTACAGCAGATTTACATGCTTGTCCATCTTTCTGTCGGTGAGCCGTATTGGCAGGATAGCAAGATCCTTGTTTTTATTCTCGATGCCGTACATGGACGTTGATGGAAATGTCGGTGTAATTTTCAAAATTTTTAATTTGATCCAACGTCATTGGAAACTTAATGTTTGTAAAATTTAGCACCGACGTGTAATGAGGATACGACGACTCTCGTTCTGCATGTCTTTGGGCTGGATGCAGAGCAGCCGTCACTGACCATGCGAAACATGCATTGTCCATTGATCGCACGTTTATCACCGCTCTCTTCATTTTAATTTCTCGCGGTATTTCCACAAAACACCCCGCGTGCAATGGATTGTACTTGTTTACGTTAACAGTCAAATTCAGTATACGCGACAACGCCCATCCGCTATCACGTTCCTGGAATTCCTCCAGCGATGCTAGAGTAGGCTCGATAACGCGTCGCATAGTAGTGTATATAAGGGCATTCCACCCCGGGGGCTCCGAGGGGGGGGGGGGGTATCGGATTACGCGGGGGTGAGGGGGAGGGGGGAGGGGGCGGGGTATCGGGTTACACAGGGGTATCGGATTTTGCGGGGGGTGAGGGGGAGGGGAAGGGGGTGGGGTATCGGGTTACACAGGGGTATCGGGTTACACAGGGGTATCGGATTTCGCGGGGGGTGAGGGGGAGGGGGGAGGGGCGGGGTATCGGGTTACACAGGGGTATCGGGTTACACACAGGTATTGGATTACGCGGGGAAGGGGGAGGGGGAGGGTGACCTTGGCATACCATGTGTATACCTCACCGGGGGATGACTCACCCGGGGGATGACTCACCGGGATGACTCACCCGCGTTCGCGGTCGCGGTCGCGGTCGCGCCGCGGGTCCGCGAGTCCGCGCGGGGGGTCCGCGTTCGCACCGCGGGTCCGCGCGGGGGGGTCCGCGTTCGCGCCGCGGTCGCGGGTCCGCGGGTCCGCGCCGCGGGGTACGTTCGCAACGACGCCGCTAGGCGGCGCATAATAGTAAGACTAACTCGATAGCGCACTAAGCAGGAGCAAGACATTTTGTCGATGACGCATCGAACCTGTCGGAACATGTTCGTCGTAAACAAATTTTTTTCTGGGAAAAGGGGGTGTTATCGCGTAGACTAAACAATTTTGCACTATTTTTTACGACGCAATACGCGAGACAAAGGAAAAAAATGACGTCATCGACGACGATCGAAGCGATGATAAAATTTAGGTAGGGATGGACGCAAAGAAATTACATCGTTCGTTTAGTTGTAAGAAAGTAAGTCTGTTTATTTAACTGTTCTTTTTTTACATAATATATCTTACGTGCTAAAAACTAAAGCTGCGAGCTCACAATCGATGAGCTGATTTGTATTGAACGCATCGCTAGCGTATATTACATTCGACGCTTCCTTGGGATCCGTCACAGTGGACGCGATATCGGAGAACTGCGCAAACTTTGCGTCGACTGCCGCAAGTATTCTGATCAGTCGATCGAATCTCGCATCGATGCACCGATCGAGATCGAACATACGACGCAACGTCGATTCGGTCATCATCAAGCGTACGTTTACAGATTCGAGACGTATGAGTTTGACGTTATTAACCGACGTACAAACTCTCACCGTTAGCGGTCCAACGTTAATAAAACTGTGGATATCTTTGATGTAGTCGTTGCGAAGGAAATTATGAATGTTCCGTCGTTGCTCGTAGAGTGCCTTCCACGTTTCGTGAGATAACAGCAGTTCCTTTCCTCGATAATCTCCAACGGCGATCTCCACGTAACTCGGTGGACCCACGTTGATGCCAATTTCGAGAAATTTATATCCCGTAGCTGTCAACGCGTAACGTCTGCCGAGTATGCGAATCGCGCGACGCTCCAACGAAATGCTGTATAAAAGAAATGAAATTAGTTTTTTTTTTTCGTATGTCGTACAATTTGCAAAAATATCAAAACTTGGGGGGAGGCTCTATATGTTTGTTATTTCTGCTTAAACGAAACTTACCTGTTACATCTGTTCTCGCACGACTGAGTTTCAATGTCGTGAATCGGCACGTAATAATTCACGGCATTCACGCGTTTTCCACCATTGTTGTTGTTGCTGCTGCTGCTTGCGCTTCCTTCAAAGGAGAACATTTTTTCTCTCGGCTCTGAGAAGTTGTGACCGTCAATACAAGCGATCGCGACAAGACTGGTCATGTAAAATTAATCGAGTATACGCGACAACACCGCGGCATTCCAAAAAGTAATGATGTGGTGGGGGAAAGCGGGAGGGGGAATTAATGTTTATAATCGAACCTGTCGGGACATGTTCCGTAAACAAATTTTTTCTAGGAAAAAGGGGGTGATTATCGCGTAGACTAAACAAATTCGCTAAACAATCTATCTACGCAGTACGTAAAAAACAAAGGAAGAAATGACGTCATCGGGCGATGATCGACCCGATAACGCGTCGAACCTGTTGGAACATGTTCGTCGTAAACAAATTTTTTTCTAGGAAAGTAAAGCCTACTCTAACGATGATGACGATGATGGGAGAGGGGAGGGGGGAGTAAGAAATAAAAACGTTATAAAAAAGATACATATAATTTATTTTTTAATTCCGGCGATCATCGTTACACGTTAACATATAATAAGCCCGACTTCGCGAAGTTCCTCGATGATCGACATGATCTCATGGTCGTGGGGACGTTGGCGTAGCGCGCGACCACCAGTTAAATAATTTTATTACATTTTGTAACGCGCAATTCTTGACGTGTTTTCCGCATCGCATAGTATTGGTGTCGTCTAGTTTAGTCAAAGATTCGATATCTTCGTAATGCGCATCCAGAGTCTTGACGATTAGGTTTTTTCTCGCATAATTCTCCAGCAGATCCACCAGCCATTCTCGTTTCTGACATCCCTTGACGTACACGAGAGTCGGCATCTCGTCGTCATCCTCTTCGTCATCTTCTTCTTCTACACCAAGCACGGCCGATGTAATCAGGCGTTTCACCGTGCTGTACGGCACGTTCCGTCTTCCCATCGTAATCCATGGTGATTCGCGATCAACCAGGTAGCGCACGATTTGTCGGATTTTGTGAGGAGATTCCACGGCATGGGGTACTCAAAAATGTGATGCGACAGAACGCAGCCTTTTCTCAGCACCGCCACCTCCTTCACGACAAATTTCATCCCGACGAGGAATCCTTGCAGGTCCACGAACGTTGGTACTGACATGACGAGATTTCTTTATCTCTCTCTCTCTCGTCGATACGTCAATCGAGAGGAATGACGCGCAACTCTGCAAACCGTCTCGCGACACTCTGATTTTATACTCCCCCCCCCCACCCCCTCTAAATAATTGTATATCGGAGAGTCGACGTTGCCCGCGAACACTCAGACTATTTTGCGCACCACGTTCGTCAACGGGTTGTACTCAATCACGCGGTCGTGTATGATGAGACAGTATGCGGAGGTATTCGGCGGAACGTTCTCCATGCAGTCGAATTCTATTCTGACATCCACGGTGGCGGTTTTTACGGATTCGTTTTGGCGAGAGCAATCGATGATCACAAACGGGCCGTTACGCAGAAAAGTCGAAACGGTGAGACTCGGCTCGAGATATTCGTATCCCTAGTAGCCCTTGCAGAAACGCGCGTACATATCGTACAGAATCACCCATCGGTGTTTGCCAAAGTCCAAATTCAAGTCGTCGTACGGATAAACTTCCGAGTTTAGGTAGAGCTTTACGTTGGTCAAGTTACAGTCGTCGAATCGGCTTATGTCGGCGGACATGACGTTTTCCGACCCGTCTGCAGAGCGAAGACGACGTATCGCGGTTTCTCGAGCTGAGTCGCGGTCTTGATGGCCCACGAGTGCTTGGTCGTGTTCTGCAACAAGGGATACTCGTACAGATCCCACGAACGGAAACCCATACTGAGATATCGTCCGTCTTCCAAGGCGCGCAGCATCGACAGCTTGTTGATCTCGTTCAATACCACGTGAGGCATTCGCCATTGTATCTTGAGTATTTTGATGGTGGGCTCCAACGCGAGACTTCCCACCAGGGAATTGTTGTCGTTGCGCGATCGTATCAAGATCAATTCGTGACGAGCATTGATCACAACGCGTTTGTAATCCTCGCAAAATCCCAGTAACAAGTTGAGCGGTACGCAAAAATTGAAATATCCGTTCGCGTTATTCTGTGGATCCCAGCCAGCGTTTCTCAGGATCACGCTTCTGTCGGACGATACGGTAACGTAGTTCTTGAGCGTGCTGGTTATTCGACGTTTCTGCAGCGATCAATCTCTACGCCGTCGAGCTCGTATCGAATCTCGTCGAACATGAACTCGACGCAATTCGTCCCCAGTACCACGTTATCGGCTTGACCGGCTGCTCTGGTCACCGTCAATGTGCCTTCGACGTAGAGAAAACTTTCGCACCGCAACGTATACAGATCCTGCTGTTGTATAGGTATTCGTATCTCGTCGCTATAGTCAAACGTTGTGTTGGCGTACGGGTTGTACGTGTGAGTCTCGATCTTGACGATGCGATCGTCAAAGACCGGCTCGCCACCGATGTTGAGAATTTCAGTCATCGTTCAGATGTTTCGCACCGCGAATCCCAGAGACTGTAAAAACTTAACGTTTGACGCATTGAGCTTCTTTCTCGTCTCTCTTTTTCTAACGCCACCGAATGTCAACTTGACGATATCGTCGATCGGCGCAGCCGTAAAGATATTACTGTTGTTATCTGTCGCGTGCTCCGAGTCGTTCAACACTAGCATCTCATATGTCGCGCGCACACTCACGCTCACGCGTACACTGATGCGTTATCGCTCTCGCCGTCGTACGTGCAATCTGACGGTGATCTCTTCTCCGCGAAAATCGAGCAATCGTCCGTCTTGATCAGCGACGCGTATCGTTAGATTCGTAACGCTCCGCGCGATGATCGGCAGGTAAATGATCTGCGCCGGCGTTTCCGATATCTTATATCCCGGTGGTACGCTCGGTGAGAACTCGTGTATCGTATGAACACGTTTGCCGTTGCTGTACGCACCCGCGGTCACGTTACACTCCACGCGGATAATGTTTACGTTGATAATATTAATCGGTGCGTCCGATTCGTGCCACTGTCCCGGCTGCATTATACGCGTCGACGAGAATCCCAGCAGCGATCCGACGTTGTTCGGTTTGTTGAAGTTCACTCTGAAAGCGCACTTGATCTCGCTCTTCATCGTATTGTAATTTGCGCGGAGCATTATCGGGTATTCCGCGGCCTCGTCTTCGTAGCCGTTCGCGCGAACGATCTCCTCTCGCGCGATATTCGCGACCGACGTACGATCGTCGTTGGAACGAACCACGCGTCGCGGACGTTTCCGTGAAATTTCACGTTTCAAAAACTCGTGTATGGCCCGTACCTCGTACGATCCCTCGGGAATCGTAATTTCCGTGTCATCCTCGTCGAAATAAAATTTATTATTCGAAGAATTCACGTTCGGAATCGTGTGATAAGTCTCAAAACACGTTAGACCGAGCTCGTAGTCACCGTCGCACAATGGGGTATTCGGCCGATTTAGGCGGCCAAAAGTCGATTTTCTCAAACTCACTCCACATTTAAACAAAATACCATTTGGCAACACTAAATAGTCAGGGAACAATTGACTACCAATTCTCACTCACTCCGCGCATTCAAGGGGCCAGCAGACCTGTCAAAACTTGATCGTCTCTTTTAGAGCACGTATCTTTTCTCGGCATTAGCATACTTTCTGCAGTAAATATTTTGTATTCGGGATGTAGCTTGAAGTAAATAGCTATGGATTGTAATAAAGTGGGTACGTATGAATATATTTTAACTATTTTTATGAAGATTGTAACTATTTTGACAAAGCGTTTTGAAGAAACGTTTTTTCGTTATTTTCTTACACCAATGTTAACAAACTCGAGGATATTAGTAGTACTTCCGGGTGTTTCCCGGTAATTTTTTTTACTGTAATAGAAAGGTGAAGGTTTCTATTTCACGATTTCGTAAAGATCAGCCGCAGAATCGCGCAGTTTTTCATGATATAGGTTCATTAACCTCTAGAGAACGGGAAGTCGATTTATCGTCTTATAATGATTCAAATATTGTTTGATGAAGAATCGTGGCTCTCATCATCCAGCTGATCTTATTTTATGTATTTCTAACTTAAACTTAGGTTTGGATTAAAGATGTATGTCAGATAGCTATATATGTAGTATAATTTTGTTTTCTTGATTAAACAGTGTAGAGTTAATCTCAGAAATTATTCATAAACAACATGGTATCATTGTGACAGTAAAAGCGTAAAAATCGCAAATTTGTCCCATTTTTGCACTTGATATTATTTAAACAAATCATTAAAAAATTGAAAAAATATATAACCAGAAAATCTTAAAAAACCGTAATTGCAATTTTCGATGCCATATAAGTGTACCATAAAAAATTTCATTTATTTTTACCGTACATGAGCAGAGATAGACATTATAATACTTACATGGGAAGTATATCTATATATATACAATCCTGTAACTTTTAAAGCAAATATCTCAGAAACGGGTCGGACAATCGATCGCAAATTTAACACAGGTTTTTGGGATATATAAGTGCACAATCTCTGTAAGCTTTATCCTGTTATTTTGACATAAGCGACATACATCTTTAAAAAGAATAATTAAATAGTTGAAAAATGTAAAAACCATATTTTTCTTTATAAAAAAATATTTCCTACCGCTTGAAATACAATGAATTAGTAAGACAGCACGTTAAGACCCACTTAAACTACAAAAATAATTTTGGCCGCCTAAATCGGCCAAATACCCCACTGTGCGTCGCTCAGATCCACGGCGGGAAAATAGTGCTCCGCGAGGATGCTGCTCTTCCCGGTCAGCGTGAACGTTATAGACATGCTGAAGCGGAAGCTGTTCGACAAACACTGAGTCTTCACACGGCGCGTCGTCAGATTTTAAATCAGTGCTGATCGTCGTCGATCGTCCGGAGAAATTGCAAGCACAATTGTCCACAGATGCTCCGATCGTATCGCTGATAAGACGTGCGATTGTACTCGATCTTCGTCACGCTCGGTCCGAAATATCGCACCAGTTCTTTCGGCGGTCGAAGATTGCCGAAACTATCGAAATATACGACTCGATCTCCCCTCTTGGCGTACGCTACCCAATGAGTACCGGGGCCAGCTGCATCGTCCAAATTCACGATACCGCTCTCGTTTCGACGCACGCCGTCGACGATCGGTAACGAATCACGCATGAAAACACCTCTGAAGAGCGGTACGCGCATTCGCCTTGCCAGTCGGCTCAATTGCACGTTAGTCGTAATACCCGCCGGCATAGTTAACGTCTTTTTGACGTTTTTTTTTTATTTCTAATCTTCAACGCTACTCCTCGCCCGCGTTTGTGCGGGCCGAGATACAGTCCCTGTCCATATTTGTACGGAGCGAGATAAAGTCCGCGACCTTCCATGGCGCGATTGTGACGTTGCGTCTCTTCCAGCTGACGTCGCGCGGCTTTGCTAGTGTTGGAAAACGTTTTATTTGATCGTAATTGTACACCGCTTTTCGGGAACGTATCGTCGAGAACGCGCGCCTTGACTTGAACGTGTTAACGGCGCCGTGTAACTGAGAACTAGAACTAGACGTGCGCGCCGCAACAGGCAACAGCTAAGCGGCGACAGAGAGAGATAGCATGTGTTGCCAACCTAGATATTAAAAAACTTCTAGAGTCATCCAATAGGCAGTGCGGGCAACTTAGAATTTAAGCGTTTTTTCCGATTTATCTCAACAGCTAGCGTTCACCGCCGTTGTAATTCCGGCCGCTCCGCCGGCCAGAGAACCGAGAACTCCCAACAACGGTAGAATCGGCAATACGCCACCTCGTTTCGCTGTCGGAAGTATTCGTTTCTTCGTCGACCTTTTTCTCGTTCGTGTTTTCAAACCCATTCCGAGCTTCGTCTTAGCCTTCATGGCCGCCCAGACGGCTGTAGCGGCAGCCCTCTCTCCGAGAGCCGAATCTCTCGCGATGACGCGTCCTAGCGCTCTCTCGGCGAGTATCTTGTCCGCCGTGTGTCTCTCGGTGAGGCCTTTGTCACGCGAATAGGCTATGTCGTGCTCGCGACACGCCGCGTCCAATGGATTTACACCCGGATCACCTCTAGCCAATCGTTCTCGCAGCCGAGTACCCGGACCGCAAAACTGATAGCCGGGAATGTGCAATTCAATCGGAAGTGCACTTATCGCGCGATTAAACAGACCTCTACCAGTTTTTAATGTCATTGACATTCGGCGCTAAAATCGCGAATGTTCGAAGGTCTCGACAGCAGGACGAACATCTTTGCGACTGAGCGATTCGCGGTGCCGCGCATCTATAAATAGACGTTCGAACGAGAAAGTTCGATTCAGTCGTACAAAGTGCGAAGAGAAAAAAAGAAATAAGATTCGTGCGACAACCGTTGGCGATTCGCGTGACGAATTGCGACGACAGATCACGGTCGATGGAGGGCAACGCGGAGAGGCGCAGACACGGTACGATGCTGCCGACTACTATACGCGCGACTACTATACGCGCGATCATTTGTGGTCCCTCGAATTGCGGTAAAACTAACGTTCTGATAAGTTTGCTGGAAAGTCCGCACGGTGTACGTTTCGAGAACGTGTACGTGTACTCGAAATCGCTGCATCAACCGAAATACCGATATCTGGAGAATTTACTGACATCGATCGACGAAATCGGCTACTACACCTTCTCCAATAACAGTGACGTCATTCTACCGAGCGACGCGTGTCCAAACTCAATCTTCGTCTTCGACGACGTGGCGTGCGATAAGCAAGACACCGTAAGAGAGTATTTCTCGATGGGCAGGCACTCGAGCGTCGACTGCTTTTATCTCTGTCAGACGTACGCGAGAATACCTAAACATCTGATACGCGACAACGCGAATCTGCTGATCCTGTTCAGGCAGGATGGCACTAATTTGAAACACGTGTACAACGATCACGTGAATACCGACATGTCGTACGATGAATTTTGCTCCTTGTGCCACGATTATTGGCAACAAAAGTATGGATTCGTAGTGATAGACAAGGATAGCGCGCTTTCGAACGGCCGGTACAGAAAAGGATTTAACGTGTTCGCGATACCGCAAAAGCGATCAGTCGTTGCCGATACCTCGTCGGAGGTGAAACGTTAGCGATTGACGCTCTGCTTTTTTTTCCACGATGGCCGCGATCGACGGGAGCGAGAATATTCGCAAACGCGAGAAGATCGTGAAAGATATCGCGAAAACGAGTGATTCGATTCGCAAGAAACTTCGCGCTTTGAAGACCGGTAAGATCGAGAAGGACATTGAGTTGGACACGCACTTTAAGCCTCTCATCGAGCCGCTGAAAAAGATTGTCGACAACTCGAGCTCGATCGCGGTGAAGAAAGAGGAGCCGGCGGAGAGCGTCGCTGACGCAAAAATCAAAACGCAATCAATTCGACAGCGCGGGGAGGAGGAGTTTGCTACTCCGGATACTACACCGAAGAAAAAGAGGGAACGATTAGACTCCTGGTCGGATCTGTTATCGTCGACACCGCGTAAATCTAATCAATCAAAACGCTCGAAAGTACTACCGATAACTTCTACACCGATAACCTCTACGCCGATGCGAACCGTGCAACGTACAAGTCCCGAATTCCTCGAAGACGCGGATGTATTCAAAACCACGGACGACTCGATCGAGACGGCCGTTCAAAAGCAGTTGCAAACGTCGGAGGGTCGAGAATTTTTTGTAGAAACGTTAGAAAATAAGTTGGGTCCACTGAGCCGATTGTACATCGCGAGCGTTTTGGGCGCCGATTCGACGATAGACACCGTATACGGTGTTTATCTCGACAAGAATGATTTGATGCTCGGTAATCAACGTTTTGACGTGGACGACGCGGATAATATACTTATCGATGGCGTACGATACGTCGGCACACCCGGTATTTACGAGTTGATCTTCAAGAAAGCACCCGATGATAAGCTCTACACGGAGGCGGATATGCACAAGTACAAGGACATACTGGTGGCGACGAGTGCTCATAAATACAAGCACGATCCTCAAGGGCGAGTAATGGGCAACAGGGGATTCAAGTATCAATCGATAATCTCACCGTTGATATCGACCGAACTCAAGGAGAAAAAATCCGGAAAGGGATTATTCACGCCTCGCGCTATGACGCTAACCGACAATAAGATTGACTACGTGCACTGGGACGACCCCAACGAGCTGGTGGATCGTCCGCGATTGCTCGACGCTTCGCGTCAAGCTGGCAACAATGCCCACGACAATGAGATCATGTCGATCATCGAGGAACTTCGCGAAGCCGGGCTTATTATAAATTAAACGGCGCGACAGCGATCCGTTCAATCAGCGTCGAAATGCCGATCAATAAATTTGGATTGTTCGAGCAGAGCGGAGACGCGACGAATGCCATTTCGTACCATCGGTGGAGCGGATTAGTGAGAAATTTCGTGCGCGACAACGCTCTGTGTCGCACCGCCACGGACTTTGACGCAAGGACGCGCAAAATTCGTCGCGTGGCGCAACCTGAGACTGACGGTGACGCGGTTAACAAACTATACGTGGATCAGTGCGTTAAAAGTCTGCGAGATCAACGAAAAGAGTCAGACGAGAAACTTGCCTCGTTCGAGAAGGACGTGCGAGCGTTGCAGATTGCGGTAAACGCGCTTTGGCGTACGAATATCGTTAGATTGGAAACGGCTAATGAACGATGAAGAAACGGTTCAGCAGAAACGACTATCAAACGGCGACGAGTGAAGAGAGGCAACGGTTAATTGACGACGGCGACGAACAGCAACGAACGATTCGAGAACGGTTGTCGGACGGCTGTCTTACGGTTCGAGAACGGTTGTCGGACGGTTGTGGAACGGTTCAAAAACAGCTCAAAAACGATTACGAGCGATTCAAAAACAGCTGCGAATTACGCGGTGACAGGAAAGGCTACAAACGGCTAAAGAACGTCGACGACAACGACGATGAGTGGTAAGAAGCAGTTAACTGACGACGACGACGAACGACAACGAACGGTTCGAGAACGATTGTCGAACGGCTGTCGAACGGTTCAAGAACGGCTCGAACTCGTTTCTGAACGGTTCAGAAGCAGCAACGAACGACACAGAAACAGAAACAGAAACGGCTACGTACAGCTGAAGGACGAAGACAAACAGCCAACGAAACGCTAACGAAACATGAAACAGTTAAAATCCGATGTGGATAAAAATATCGAAAAGCGACGGTTGGTGGACGAATTGCACGCACCGGCGAGAAGAAATTTTCCCCGCAGACATGTCATAGTGCGGGGGTACGACGACCTGTGGCAGGCTGACATCTTCGAGATGCGTCCGTACTCGCGTTTCAACGGAGGCCACCACTACATACTCACCGTCATCGATGTGTTGAGCAAGTACGCGTGGGCCGTGTCGCTCAAGGGTAAAGGCGGCAGCGAGACAGCCGTCGCTATCGCTGAGATAATTCGAGATAGCGGGAGGTGCCCTAGTAACCTACAAACCGACATGGGGAAGGAATTTTACAACACCGACGTGCAACGTCTCGTGAGAAAACACGGCATCAATCATTATTCCACGTATTCGGTGTTGAAGGCGTCGGTCGTCGAGCGATTCAATCGCACGTTAAAAAACAACATGTGGAAGATGTTTACGCTCAACTGAACTTACAAGTGAGTCGACGAGCTACCGCGACTCGTGTCGGATTACAACGCGCGCAAACATCGAACGATCGGCATGCGACCCGTCGACGTTACCCCCGCGATCGCCGAAAGACTCTTGGCTACGGTGTACAGCGCGATAAAGATCGCGGGCCCGGCAAAGTTCAAAACGGGCGACTCGGTACGCGTCAGCAAATACAAGACGATTTTCGAGAAAGGTTACACGCCGAATTGGACCACCGAGGTGTTTAAGATCGTCAGAGTGCAGCATACCAATCCCGTAACCTACCTACTCGAGGACTATCGTGGGAAATCCGTCGCCGGAGCGTTCTACGAGCACGAGTTGCATCGCGCGACTTATCCTGACGTGTATCTCGTGGAGAAAGTACTGCGCAGGAGAGGCGACGAGGTTTACGTGAAATGGCTGGGAATTCGACGGATCGCACAACTCTTGGATACACAAGAACAATGTTATTTAATTCGTGCAAACTGTATTTTATTCTTAAAATAAAAATGATACATGTAAAGTATCTGAAATATGTAATACATATAAAGTATATAATAAAAAATATTAAATACCAAATACATGTACGATATCTTTATTAATATCCTTTCTAATATAATACGTTATCTGCTATTGCGGGTTTCATGTTCATCGTGGCGCCATAAACAAATTTTTGTCTTTGAGAAGAGGGCTGTTATTGCGTAGACGTATCTATTTCACACTATTTTTTTGCAACGTAGTACGCGAGACAAAGGAAGAAATGCAAAACAAAGAAAAAAATGATCTTTCAAGATTAAGTTGAAGCGAGAAAGAGAGCAAAGGGTATATAAAGAGGGATGCATCAAATCGCAGCAGTATGATTTGACAGCTTATGCGTGAACTATTTTGACATATATATATTAGTCATTTACGCTGTGCAGCGATTCATCTGTGCAGCGATCGAGACACTTAAAATCTGTGTACAGCGATTCATCTGTGCAACGATCGAGACACTCTGGTAAATATACATATTAATATTAAAAATAATAAGAGTGCGATATACTTTTTTTGGCGACATCATAATTTTATAACACCATACTTTTTTTGTCAAGGGTTCCAGAGTATGGAGGTGGTGGCGGAAGGCTTCGGCCTTAGGCTAACGCAAAAGAATCTTCACACACTGGTCAACTTAAATTGGCTGAACGACGAAGTAATTAATTTTTACCTAAATCTGCTGATCGCCAGAGGTACATCTTCCGACACGTATCCGAAAGTACACGCGATGAACACGTTCTTTTATCCGAAACTTCTGTCGGGCGGTCACTCGTCGCTAAAACGATAGACTAGGAAGGTGGACATATTCGCGCAGGATATTATAATTATCCCTATACATCTGAATGTTCACTGGTGTATAGCGATAGTAGATTTCCGCGATAAAACGATTGTATATTACGATAGTATGGGTGGCGATAATCCGAAATGTCTGACTGCGCTAAAACTATATGTACAAGATGAGTGTCTTGACAAGAAAAAACACTCATACGATATGAGCGATTGGGAATTGAAGTCCGCCAAGAACATTCCGCAACAGACGAATGGGTGCGATTGTGGCGTATTCTCCTGTATGTTCGCCGAGTATGTCTGTGCAAACAGGAGTATAACGTTCACGCAGGACGATATGCCATACTTTAGGAATAAAATGGTTTATGAGATAATAAGCGGAAAGATTGTATAAAAATTTTTTATTGAATAAATGTTTATAATATAAAATATATAAGTGTGTAATTAATATCCTTCCATTAACATAATACATACGTTACATTATAATACATACCTACATACATACATACATACATACATACATTTATATGTTATACTACTACATTATATTACATTACATACATATATACATATATCATGTTATACTACTACATACATACTACTACGTACATTACATACATATATACATACATACATATATACATACATACATTATAATACATACATATGTATCATGTTATACTACTACTACATACATTACATACATATATACATACGTACATACATTATATTACATACATTACGTTATATTCTGTAATGGCCCCAGGGCAACGTATCGGTCGAATCCGGCACTATGTATCGCTTATCGTCATATGGACTCAGAGCGATTTTCGTCTCGCTGATAGTGTACACTTCGTGCATTTTCGATCGTATACAGGACTGCCGTCGCGTCATTTCGATCTCATCGTTCAGACACCTCGTGTAATCCTCGAACGTTATAGTACGCGCTACGACGTTGCTCTTCACACCTTTCGCTTTTTTACAGTCTTTTTTACCATCCACTCGCAAGGCGTACATTTTCGCCCTAAGTCCAACGAATTCGGTCATGATCGCACCGTTATTCTCGTCCTTCATCAAGCCCGGCACTTTTTTATTCACGAGCGGCATACCATAAGCGTTATCTACCGCGTAATCACTCGTGTCGAACCTGACTATATCACGTTTCATGTTCTCATACGCGTCGTCGCACTCGATATGATAAATCAAACTGTCCGTGTCGGTATACATGATTCTGCACGAGTCGCGGTACAGGGAAGATATGTATTCGTGGTGAAATTCGTACAGGCACACCTTCGACATGTCGAGGATGCACATGCCGACGTAGATCGGTTTGTCGAATTTCACCTCGAGTTTGCGCAGTTCGACGGCTACCAGATTTTCCGAAAACACGCTCCTGCTGTGGAAATTCGGTCGCGCGATCATTGCCTCCGCACCGAATCGTCCGTCCCACTTCGTCAGTAATTTTACGTCTACGTGATTGCGTACGTTCTCCATCGTCTTCCCGAAAACAGCGTTATTCATTAATTTATATAAATTTTTTTCGAACTCATTTTTGGCCCGTGTTGTAAATTTTGTATTGAGTTCGATGTAAGCACGGAGCCACGCAGATTGAGCGAATTGCAATACGCGATGTATTTTTGTGACGCGAAGACCGTGACGCGTACACTGCTGCAGATTGTGATAATGGATGACGTAACGCTTCTTATCATGCAGGGTGGCGAGAAGTTTAGCCTGTTGTTTTCGGGGGAATTTATCGCGCGTTGGACAGAACGGTAGGTCAGTGTGCGCGTCATGTTTATCCTGCGGATACTCTAGATCGACTTCGAGAATGTAACCCGTGGGCGAATCCAAAGCGATCGCGTTAAAGTCGAAATTTGACGCGTCTTCGACCCATCGAAACTCCGCGTAGGGCAGTGGCTGACACATCGCCCAACCGTACAAATTGTTGACATCGAAGTACATTAGATAGGACGAGGGTTTCGATGAATCGTACAACTGCATGTACTTGTTGTTGACCTGCGCGTATCTGCCGGAACATTGACTCAGACCACCGCGTATACCGCGTTCGATGAACATGACCATGTCAATGTCGGTCAGCAGTTCGAAATTGATACACGTATGTTTCAACATGGCGTCCCACGTGAAACCTGGTAAAGTGTAGTAGTACGCGGGATCGAGTCCGTAACTCGCGATACAGCTGTCGCGGAAATTCTCAAACACGTCGGCCAACAGCAAGACATCGGTTTTCAGGTATAGATCACTGTATTCGCCCAGGGTTCGAACGGAGAATCGCTGCCATACTTTCGCGGCGTGCGCGTAATCGCTCTCGGATACTGTGTCACCGGTCAGAGAACTGTAAAATGAGTCGCGCGGCGGTAAACACGTATCCTCCAGCTTGTCGACGCTGTCCACGTATTCGTATGGAAAGACACCTTTTCGCGTCAATAATTCGAAATCGTCGTCGGATAACGTGGAAAATTTGGAACGTATAATTTTCAATTTATCCTTATCGAGGAAGGATGCTAATTTTGCGAGACTCGCGCTCAGAAATTTGTACGAGTCGATAAATCTTAATTTTATATCGCTTCGCGAATCTGTTCTTTCGGCGGTGTCTTTCACATGCTTCGTGAATGAGATGTACTTTTCTTTTGTTATAGGTAGTACATCGATCTTGCCTTCGAACGCGGCAGCTATCTCCTTGATAATAAAGTGTGCGTCATAGCCCGATAGATTGTGAAAAATGACTGGAATAAAGTGAGAATCCTTATAATTCAGATTGCACGTCGAATGTGCTGGACCTCTGTATCGACCGGTCAGGTGGCAATGATCGCGTACACGATTGTCATCCGGCGCGAACGGTTTTTCGCAAATGTGACATAGCGCCGCGCTGTGAAATGTCTCCCACTCGTCTCGCGTTAGATCTACCATGCATACAATGTCGGACAAGATGTTCTTTACGCGATGCGCCAATCCGTTGAGTTCCTCGACGAACCACGCGACGCAGTCATTATCGCGATGAAATCGATACGTCGATAACGTTTCGTCGTACGAGCACTGTACGTAGTATCCTATACTACATACCCGATGATGTTGATAGGCGTATGACGCGTGTTCCGTGTCCGGTTGTGTCTACTTCAGCACGCACTCCAGATCGGCATACACCACGAAGGGAAATCGCTCTTCCTGCTGTGGTTTTTGAAGTTCAGCCACTTGTTGTCCTCGCTCGGCAATCTGATAGCGCAGTCGTTTATCTCACGGCAGTCTGTCGTTTGAGACTGCAACTTGTCGCTCGAATTAAAGTAGTGGAGACATCTGCAAAAAAGAAACATAATTATTGTAATTTTTTTTTTAATTACACTAAATATAATATATTCTATATATTATTAAAAGAAGTATAGACACTTACCGATCACAAATGTACTTCTGACCATGATGCTTGCTCAATTGTGAGCTAACGAGACGCGATAGATTTTTTATCCACGCGAAATGTCCCACGTTGTCGTCTCGCGGATCCTGCACGTACAGCAAATTGACGTGTTTGTCACTCGTTGCGGTCGGTGAGTCGTTATCGGGAGAACGTTCGACGTCTTCTCTCCCTCGATGGCGTACACGTTGATCGACACGTCGTTGAGTCGTTCGAACTTTTTAATCTGTTTCACAGTCATTGGAAACTCAATGTCTTGTAAATTCAGTATCGTTGAATAATGAGGGTACGAGGATTCTCGTTCTGAATGTCTTTCGGCTGGATGCAAGGCGGCAACCACTGACCACGCAAAACACGCGTTTGTCCATAGACTTCACATTGATCACCGCATTCTTCGATTTAATTTTTTGCGGTAAATTGACGTGACATCCCGCGCGCAAAGGATTGTATCTGTTGACGTTCACCGTCAATTGAGGATTCGCGTCAACCCACCCACTGTCGCGTTCCTGGAACTCCCCGAGGGACGCTAATGTGGGCTCGATACGTGCCGCTCGTACCACTCGCGCAAGTGCGATGTACGACAGAGTTTTTTTGTTATT